>KV744847.1:2529-24494 GCA_001692735.1 Lepidopterella palustris CBS 459.81 | reverse complement strand
ACGCCAGGTTGGCCGTGCTGGTCAGTGTTTCTAGATTCTCCTTCCTAATCTCGGCTAGGATTCTGTTGATCTCACTCTCAGCGAGATCTTCGAGATGGTTGAGCTTAAGCGAACGCTGTAGTAAGACGGCAAACTTTCTAAATAGAGAAGGGTTTGACAGCCTTCCATCTGAGCCACAAGAGCGGAAATAGAGGTATCTTAAAGTTTGACTATATACTTCATTAACAGATTTAGAATAATCGGCTAGAAATATTGGATGCAGCCCCGGCGCTGAGGTGAGACCAAGAAAACCAAACACTTTGTCGCGGATATCAGTGCATTCGGTGTCTTGATGTGTTTCTAACAGCTCTTGTAACTCGAGTCTTTTGTTGAAAGACGGCAGGTTGGCCCATAGATTCCTTTGAGCGCATAATCTCAACGAATCACTTGCTTTTATGGCGCCAGCTGATGGATGATGGCGTATGCGTGCCTCATTAATTTGTTCTAGTTCTGTGGACAGGGCTTCAATAGAAGTCCAATGGAATTGCTTGGTGCCGCACAGAACAATCAATTCTTGAGCAAGCACGATTTCCTGCGTTATCCAGACGCGTCTCCAGTATTTTCTGCTAAATAAAGCCAGTATTGCCCGGCCTTCTCGATACGACCAGATTGGATGGGATGGCTTCCTTGCTTGTTTGCTGGGGAACCTACGGATCCTCTTAATTGCACAATCGCTTTCCTCGGCAGCTAGGCCAAGCCAGATAAAGACATGAGATGCCTAGTCGTAGTTAAACAAAGCCGCCTACACGGTTAATAACCTTCTGCTTACCTGCGAATAAATATCTCGCATTAGAGCCACTTGGTGATTTCTCTCCTTTATGTTGCTCTGATCGACAGAAATAGCATCAATCCAGAGAAGACCGCATCGACCAAATTGGCGGCCTTGCTTCAGGAAATGCCACAGATTCTGACGGACATTAAACGCATGGTTATTAATAAGGATTGTATACTTTGTGCTCTCAGGGTCACCCCATGTATAGGATAATGCCGTGTATTCGAGGTCAGGCGAACCCAGTACGTAACGATGGAAAATGCAGGATATCGGCTCATCTTCTCGACCCGGGATCAGCTTGATGAGCCGGATTTCTTTGCTTGCGGTGTCTATAGGGAGGCTGCTGTATATGTCGAAGGCCATGATGGCTCTGAGCTGATGCATTGAGATGGCGCATGTCTACACTTATTTCTTACCCAGACCAGCGCAGTCCTGGGCCGTGCGGCTGGCGACGAGTCGCCACAGGACGGTCTGGTACACGGCTCGGGTTTTTCCGTGCGGAGCGCGGTGTTTTAGGGGAGAGAGCGCATTATTTACGCCACCCTTTGGTACACTTTGTAGCCACAACCAAACATTATATTTTAATAATTTTAACGGCGTTAGATTCGCCTTGTTAAGATCTATAACCTACCGACGTCGGATTGCGGAAGTAGGCGTTAAATACATGGTGGTTGTAGCTAACGAAGGGTGAGTTCTATGGAGGCTTTCTTAACCCTAACCCTACCTAGTCTACGACCCAGGAACATAGAGGCGTGTTGCTCGAGCAGCTGCTAGAGAGGAGCGCGCAAAGCAGAGGGCCAATGAGGCTGCAAAGCAACGCCTCAATCAACAGGCCCGCAAGGCACCAAGGTAACACCAGAATCGTATTAGATTATCCCAAAAAGGTAATAAGAAGGCCTTAAAGCCTCCTAGTAGGTCTATTAAGAAAAAAACAGCCTCAGCGTGAGGCTGTAGATGTTGATGAGCCGTCATCTGCTGCATCCACCCCACAGACGCGCAGAGGCCGTATCGTCCGAACACCAAGCAGATATCTATAATCTGATTTAATAGCAATTATCTATGAACCTAGGAGACCTCAACTGTAGAAAATCTCGTGATAATATTGATTGTGGGTGGCTCAGTAGCCTCATGTTGCTGGCCGAGCGATCATGTTGGGGTGGCGCGTTCGGTGACGCGGCGCGCCGACTGCCAAGCTACGGTAGTTGTGCAAGGTCTGACCTCAGAAATCGCCGCTGCCATCACCAGACTATAGTCTGTGCATGCATGATCACAGCCAACTCCATCGAGTAGGGCACCAGGATCTTCTCTACAGCACGGTCGTTGATCCAATTACTCTCCCATGCAGGCCGGTAGAGAGCTTTGACGTATTCCCAGTACTCTGGGTAATATCCTGACATTTCCCAGTCCACAATGGCCACAACCTTGCTGCCCTGGACAATGATATTCCTTGGAGAGAAATCTCCATGAGTCATCACGATCATATGGTTCCTCAGCGTGAGAACCATGTCCGACACCGTGTTGACCCAGCTGCCGGTTGAGGTATTCTTGAGCGCAGTGATGATTCCTTCGTTGAAAGACGCTTCGTCTTTGTACGGCCCATATGCACCGATCTCGTCTGTGAAAAGCTGATCTTCGCAAGCGGTACCGTCCACAGATCCGATGAACGAACCTTTTATTTCGCGAAGCTAGGCAAAGAAACCGCGGAGTTGTTCGATAACTTCTTCTTTTTGGCTGTCATCAAGCTTTCCCCAGACATCTGCAAGACAGTCACCCTCGATAAATTCCATCACAATGCGTACATGGCCGCTGTCACTGTCGGTATAGGCATTGTAAATCTTGGGTACCGGAATAGTGGTTTTTTCGCGGACCAGTCTCATTGCTTCGGCTTCAGCAAATCGCACGGAATCTCCAGTCTTCACGACGGTGCTTCCATCTACCTTATAAACTGGGATGAAGTCGCCGAATCTCTCGGCTTTGGCAAGTTCCTCCGGAGTAATTACTCTTCCGTCCATGTTTCCGATGAAAAGGTCTATCATTCAGGTAAGTCAGTACATTGTAGTTAAGAACGAAAGCTGGGACGAGGGCACAATGACGGAGGTTTGCGAGGCCTTACATTCAATTGATTGATTGATTGATTCCTACACGGTTGCAGCCGCGATTTCGCAGCTATGCCCGGTTAGGCTGATTGATTGAATTTTATTCCGCCCGGCTCTAAGCCTAAAGGGCACTAGTACGATTATGTAACCTGACCCAGTTCCACCCATGATGCCTTATACACCTACGAGCCCTTACTATATATCTATTTTCTCGTTGGTTCTGGTTAGATATGTCCTTATCCTGTGCGTATTGTCTATCGCAAGTTGTCTTAGAGTGTAAGCCCGAGGGCTCAACTATGGGTTGTCCAATCAACTAAGGTCTTGGCATCTACACTTCTATATATATCACATAGCTCCTCGTACCCTCAGCACAATACACATCACTTCTCTCACATCCATCATAACTTGTGTCACCCACAGGGCTGCATAGAGTTTATCCTCTAAGTGTTCATTGTCCTTGACCCGGCGATTGAAGCAGAACTTGCTGTCGCACAAGGTTCTATCTTTTCCTTATATACCAGGGCCCTCTATTCCCTGGTGTCTCTTTCGAGTCGTCCTGTGCGGATGATGTGACGGTATTCACATGTTGTAGACCCTCTAGATAACGCTGTTGCCTACCATAGGCTTCTATAGCTGCCTACTGCTGCCTACTACTGCCTACGGAGTAGGAAGGTATAAAGAGACAGCTAGATACTCTCTTTTATAATCAATACAGTTCTTCATAGCTTCCACTTCCGCCGCAGTTATAAGCCCGGCTTGCAATTAACCGTATTTACCTTGACAACGCTCTAACGACTTTCCCTAGTCTCTACGCACATCTACACACGAGCAGCAATGGCTACCGAGGCTGATCCCGCCACGACGCGCGTTACCGTCATCCTCGACAAGCCTAGTGACTAGTATAACTGGTTGTTTATCCGTTAGGATACTGCGCGGAGGAACGGCCTCTAGCAGTACGTTAACCCGGATATCGCCGCCGACAAGCTACCTAAGCTTGAGGAGCCAGTAGAGCCCACGCTTACTAACTATAAGGATAGCACTAAGAGTCTAAGGGAACTCGACGCTGCTGACCGAGAGTTATTTAGATAGGACTATATGCGCTTTAAGAAGCGCTATATAGTATAGAGTAAGAAGAGTAGGGCCTTAGCCGACTTTCACTCAGAAATTAGTAAGACTGTGGCAAAGCGTTACCTTTACCTGCTCTAGAGTAAGTCGATACCCTACGAGAGGCTTGTCACACTTAAGCAGCACCTTGCACCGACCGACGCGACTTGCTGTTAAGAGTTAATAGGCAGATATGCTACCTTGCAGACACTAGCGCGCGGTAAAAGGGTGGAGGAGTGGCTACGCAGCTGGTTAGACGTCACTAACTAGTGCAAAGAGCTTAAGCTAGCTGAGACGACAGGCAGACTTCCCGGTCGCATGCAAGGTAATCGACCCTAAATGGGCAACTGCCTGCCTGCGGAAGCTCTATAAGAAAGAGATAAACCCTAAGGAGGTACAGTTAGTAGAGGACTACGTGGCTGAGTTTACAATATACCTACGACGCATTAAGCCTATATCGACGGGTCTCTCGACGATGGTATTAGAGCTAGAGGCGGCCACTCTAGTTAATGCAAATAACAACAACCCTCCCGTAGGTAGAAACCAGAGGGAGAAGCCATACTGTGCCTGTAGCTAGAGGCATAGGTGGGTAGACTGCTAGATAATCAATGCGGATTATCCTAGGCGTTAAAAGGGCTTCACGCCGAAGCTAGCCCTTGTCGAGAAGATTAAAGCTGCTCCTAAGAAGGATACTAGACTCGATAAGTCTATTAATTAGGCCCTCGCTAAGTGGCGAGAAGAGAATAGGGTGACGGTGTCTGTTAAGCTCGACGATAGTAAGCCGCCATTAAACCCGTCTTCGAACGTAAGCACGTTTATCGACACGTCAGCACCAATCAACTCAGCGCTAGTTAAGGTTGATTCTGTGGCGCATATAGCGCACAGTACGGTGGCACAGGACGATGCTAAGTTTGCCAATCCGGTATTAGGCGCGGTATTAGACGACGATCAACAGCCGCGCGGGACCCTACAGGTCATGGCCGACACTGAGGGTACTACCAATAAGCTGGTAAACCGATAGATCCTCGACCTAGGATCCAACACACACGTAATCAACAGTGAAGCGTAGAGTAGTTAGATAAGGAAGAGGGAGGCTAGTACTAACGAGACGGTTGGTGCTGGTATAGGTTGTATCCGCATTACGGCCTAGGGACGCGTTACAGTAATGGCTAACACTCCTCGAGGAGTAGAGAGCCTAGTGTTGACGCATGTCGCGCTCGTCGCAGGCTTTATCACGAGCGTGATAAGACTAGCTTGCTGTAGAATAATCGGAATCTATTTTAACTTAGGACGCGATCAGCTATACAGAGTCTCACCAGAGACCGTGGTCGCTTACCTAGAGTACAATAGGGGTCATTGGCTTATCGACACCGACCCTACTATGCGCCCATTGCGTACCCGATTGAGGTCGCTCGGAATGAACTATCGACCGTCAATAGTGGCAAAGGCAGACCAACAGGTATCAGCTGAGACAGCTCACCTGATATAGGGTCACCCAGGCAGAAGGGTGATCGACAAGCTGGAAACGAACGTTGCTGGAGTCCGGATCATAGGCCAACAGAGCGACGAGACTTGCTCAGCCTGCACGGAGGCCAAGCTCACAAGGCAGATCGCAAGAAGGCCGCAGGAGGACCACGCACAGCGTCCATTCTATCGCGTCGCCATAGACCTGATACAGCTGTTGCCTACAGGCGAAGCTTGTCTCAACGATGACAAGTACGCAGGCCACTTCGTCGATTAAGCCTCAAAATAGCATAAGGTCGAGACCTTTTCAAATCGATCGAGGCTAATACTAAGCCGCTAGCTGATTCGGAGCATACGCAAGATCTAGCGTGTATTTGATAGAGACGTCACAGCAGTGCGGATGGATAATAAGCCTGGTTTTAGGACTTTCGTAGAAGATACCTGCAATGACCTAGGTATCCGGTATGAGCCAAGCACGGAGTATACGCCAAAGCAGAACGGCCTAGCAGAGCGAGCTGGCAAACAGCTAGTCGTATAAGCGAGGGCTATGAGGCTGCACGCGAACTTGCCGGAATCGCTGTCTCACGAGCTTGTGAAGATAGCAGCGTATGTCTTGAATCGAACACCCACAGAGGCGTTAGACTGGAAAACGCCGTATAAGATAGTCTGGGGCAGACAGCCGTCTATAGCCCATATGCACCCTGTCGGCTGCAGAGCCTACGTCCTTAATCGAATGCTGAGGCGCGGATACAAGCTAATGTCTCGAGCCCTAATCTGATGCATCCGGCGATCCTAAACACCGGACGTTACCACTACCTTCCGGAATACCAAGTGAGAGGACGATAGTGCTTCCACGGTCTTTGTTGGTGGTCATCCTGGCGGTATTCGGGGTTCGTTGCTCCCACGAACGTGAGGCTGTAAAATCACGAATTAGACCATATCTGTCAGGTGACCCAGCACTGACTGGTAGTATATGTATTGTTCTACATAGCGCGCCTGGCAATTGGCCAGTCACTCGCTTACCTTTTGGTTTGTGCTGGTTTGTGCTGTAGAGCTTCGTCCCCACAATATCCTACTACTCATAAATAGTATTCTTTCACATACAAGTCTGGTTGTTGGAGGTTCAAGATCGGTATGCCACCTTTCACACGCGGTAGAACGCCACCCGCCGCCACACTTTTAGCCACGTGATTTACCACTGTACAAGTACTTCCATGTTACAAAGGTGTGGCCGGTGCGGTTCGGCCGCCCTCCCTGCTTGTGGTAGCGATATTGTAAGGGAAAAACCGTTCATGCGGCTTTAATTACCGTTTTATAACTATTCTAACGTAGTCGACCGGCTCCGCATTTGCACTAGCCCTATACTACTGCACTGGAGCTAGAATTGAGGGTGTGCAAGGTCGGAGAAGACGTGAAAACGGCCTCATAGTGCCGGCAGACTGCGGCTGGTGGGCTTGATCAGTTCCATCCAGCACGGCCAATGAATATCAAACCTGGGCACAGAAGCATTGGCGGGATCCCCTGCCACCAAGCTGGAGAACAACGTGTATGCATATATACCTGAGAGAGGCAGTAAGGAACAAATCGAAGCGGTAGAAATTGGGCAAGGCTGTCTTTTTATGTGTTCTGATTGTCTACTGATCATGTTTAACGCTCGAAATTTGGATGCCATAAGGCTGCGGACGCCAGGCTGGAGGTCTAAGCCTCACAATAAAGTCCCAACATCCAGAATCAGGCTGGTCGCTTAGCTGAGCCGACAACCGCCTTGTTCATACAATCTCTCATATAAATAGTGGCTTAAGAGTTTTAGCTTGAGCAATCAATCGTCTTTTATAATCGCCTGCGCGGCGGGCTTTATTTTCGCCCAATACAACTTCATGTCTTTGTTCTATTCTTGCTGCATCCGTCAAACATCTATTCGGCGCGCTGAAGACGATGGCAAATACACAAGATGGAGAACGAGTGCAGAATAGCACTGTAGAATAAGCTAGCTTTGCTATCTAGCAAGCTTGCTTGGGCTAGTTGAGAGTGCCACTCACGGCCTTGACATTGACAGCCTTGTGCAGGCGACTGCAAAAGAGGGCCTCACTGGCCATCAACAGTTGAATATTTTAATCAATGTCTACTCCAACCTTTCCTCTCTGCATCGGTGGCTCTAGAAGTCTTCACCTTCCTATCTGGGGTCTTCCATTCGTTGTGTATTCACATCTTCCATGGCACCTTCAGATGGTTGTTTGTCAACTTCCAGATGAATATCCCGTCCGTTTTTCATCAACTCTTGGATGAATTCGTTCAGAAGCGAGGGTTTTAGGCTCGCACTGAGCTCCATGGCTGTGAATGTGCCTGGTATTTGTGTAGGAGACACAAAAGGCATATGCCGCCCCTTGAGGTCAGTTCGGGCCCCTTCACTGAGCAGAGATGCCACTTTCTCGAATGGGTATGGGTATCGCCCGTAGAATTCTGCAACTATGGCGTAATGAAGTGGAGTCCATCCCCAATGGTCTTGCTTGTCTATATGCTGTCGACAGCCTGAATTAACGAGGAACGAAACCACTCCTGGTTCGATTGTAAGTTCGGCGGCCATGTGAAGCCGCGTGCGACCATCATGCGTTATTGTGCACAGGTCAACTCCGTAATTCGCGAGCATCTTTAGGCTTTCCACGGCTCCCCTTTCAACCCTCACCGCAGTCTGGAAAGCGGACCAACCCTGCCGGCCATAGCAAGTGTTAAAGTCAACGTAGTTTTCTTTATGAAGGAGCCGGAAGAAGTCAATGTGTTTAGATTCGCAATCGCTGCGGAGGATATTAAACGTCCCTAGAGGCCTGTCGTGGAAATTTTCGTGAATGGATGTACCATTTTCAATGAGAAGCCGCAGCGCCTCTGACCAATGTTTCCATGCCGGTGGAGGTTGAGGGTAGTGTTTGCTCCGGCGGACGTTTAATCCTGTTACGGCAAAGGCCGGGAGACGAAAAGTTTATCAACACGTTGCTCCATGAAACTTTTGTAGCTTTACATACATCTGGTCGTCATCCCCAATGATTGGATCTGCACCGGCTTCGAGAAGTAATCGGATGGCACCTAGGTACTCTCCCTCGATTGCGAGCTGGAGAAAAAAGGCCAGTGTCAGGATCCTGTACCCCGATAGCCACGCAACGTGAACTTACTAACAGGGGTGTCTTCCAGTGGACATAGTTCGACCCGCTAGGCGCCCAGACCCGTTCGCCAGGCTTTGGCTTATCAGTCCGACGTCTCCTAATCGACAAGCCCTCATAAAAGGGGAATCAATCGAAACACAATTTTTCACCCTCACGTACGCCGAGGTGACCGAGAACCCGAACTCGCTAGGCAAAATCGTCCTATTCGACAGCTCGGCACCGCATGATGCTAACCAAGAAGTCGATAAATTCGGCCATGCGGGTGGATTATACCCCATGCACGTCCGCATATTCCAGCTTTCTTGCCTCGTGTTGAAGACGAAATATCCGTAGAAGCCTCGTTTTCTCAGGAATGAATCAACCGCGAGAAGGCGGTATCGAGGTTTTGATGTCATAGTGGGCTCAGCAGGCTTTGCATGCCGTTGTGGAGGTGTAGAAGTCGGCTTTGCGAACTGAATGGCGTGAAGAGTGAGGATCGAATTTCGACTACAAAAGTTAGCCAGTAGTTTAAGTAACCATGACAATGCTCTCATACTATATTAATAACTGGGTAACGTTGTTAAGTGTTGCCTCGGATTGTGTAAGATGATGAAGTAATTTGTCAACGCCAAGTTTCTCCCTTCGCACTCATCGCAAGTTATCTCGAAATGTCGTACTGGTATCCTTCGAAATTCGAGCAAAGTTTGACGAGAGTCCATCAATATGTAATTGGACCAGTAAGAGTGCCTCCGATAAAAGCCGTCAAAGATCAGGAGGTGGTTGGACATCTTCAGGATAACTGCTCAGAGTGGTCTGTATAACGTTCAACACCCTCTAACTACAGCCACTTTATGTTGTATCCGACGGAATTCCGACAGAGCGTTGCGAAAGTTGTGGGCAAAGTTTGACAATAAATCAGTAACTTTGATGAACACATTAAGCATTTGCCCAACGAAGCAATGCCGCCGACGACGGCAAGAATGTCGGCCATATATATTTTTATGTATAAAGCGTGGCTGGCAAAAGCGAAAGAAGTTTAGGGGGAGCCTTCTATGACCTTACTATTTTGGCCGAACATTAGGCTTCCCATCAGGCTCTCTCATGCAGAGAGCTGACGTGGCAATCTGTGATCCGTTAGCCTTGTGTGGGGCGTAATTTCAGGCAGTGCCAACAGCCGGTCATAATAAAGAATAAATACTGCCATACCTCGTTAGCCTTCCGTTTGAATAACATCGCTCCTTCGCACTTCCATCTAACAAAGAACAATATCGGAAGTCCCTCAATATAATATCAGTTACACAGTTTCCAGTCAGGTAATATTATTATCCACTTCCTATATGATATTATCTTAGAGTAGAAAGTTAACCTCCAATAGTATTTGAACTGATTTCGTTCTGAAAGGCCCGCTGCTACCAATCCAAGTAATTGGATTCTATCTCTGCAACATGGCATTGTGGTACTGTGTATGCATTTCCATTCCAAAAAAACGGTGCGTAGATTAACTAGACTAGTGTCAGTGTGGAGACGGACCTATGGGTACAGAAATAGTGTACAGTTGTTCCGTTTGTGGACATATCAGGTGCTCTACTTGTATTGTTCAAGGTTGGGCTGGTGGGATACGGGGCGGTACGGCCCTCTGACAAACCATTACAGTGGAATTCCATGTCTCATGGGTTCCTTTGTGTAATATACTTCAAGGCATCGGTTCCACAAACGTTTGGAATTTGGAACCTATGCCAATGGCCTCCTTCAACCTCTTAGATGCGATCATGCTCTAATTATGGGAAACTTCAAACTTCATGGCGTCCGTTTGCAACAGCCAAATAAAAGGGTTTCTTGAGAGCAGATTGGTGTTACATTTGGGATTCGTCTTTACCTGCTTGCCAAATCGCTTTGCTTTAAGTAGGTATTTGACGACCTCAATGTTTTCATTCTCCGCTATAAAATGCCATCAGGTCCTCTCCCGTATATTTCTGCTACGAATAAGGAAAGCATTGAACCAAAATTCCACTGCCTTTCTTAACCGTTTCAGCCTAACAAAGATCGCGGTAGGTATTTCGACCTATTAGCAACCGACTAACCGCAAACCCGCAATATTCGCATCAGTGGTATACTTGGTTCTTCTCGCTTTCGTGGAATAGCTCGAGGTAAGCCGAGACGGTTATCATCGGCCCCCTTGCTGGAAAATACGCCGCATCGTGCGTAACTACAAGAGGAATGCCTTCCAGTGCTTGTACAAGTGCTCTCGAGTTACCTTTGGAGGGCTTGTTAACTGAAACTCTTATCTTTAGCGCGTCTACTTCCGCCATTGGCTCTATATGGATGATATTTTGCCTTGCGTCCATTAGATTGACTGCTGTGACTAGATCTCGCGAATTAACCAATATATTTCCATTTGGAGTTTCGGAAATAATGATTGCTAATGGCGTTGGTTTACAAGCAGGATGTTCTTCTACCCTAGGAGAGGAGAACGCCGGATCGTGGTCAGCATTATCGAGTACTATAAGCCACGGGCCATTTCTCTCATTATAAAGTCAGTTACACACCAGTCAGAATGTCAGCCTTTGATCATCGCGCTCAGGGGGTTCGGCCTTGGTAGCAATATCTCTATACGCTTTCTCAAACCTAATCGCGTGGCTTGCATGCACCCAGAACATCCATGTTTCCAATAAACTTGTTCACACCCGGTATAAGTAGTCTACAGCAATCTGAGACTTCCTATGTACAGGATTAGCTGCCGCTCCGAGAGCTTGCTAGGTCTGCCTACCTAATGCCTCGGAAACCAACAAGTGCTGCTCTAGGCGCAGACTGCTAGCTCTTGCAATCAATTTCGGCAAGGGCCTTACAATCTATAAGTGTGGGTCACGTCGGAACCTGACGGTGGAGAATGAGGCGGGACGAGGCATGGTTCGGCTTAATGAGAATAGACTGTTAGATGTAGATATACGACCTACCCCACGCGAGCGCTATACTTGGCAATAGTTTATTACGAAGTGAGAATGAAGCAGCGGTATAGTATATTAGCATCTGGATGTACCCTTAGACTACTGCGGTCATCTCCTCCACCTTTGCGTCATATCGAAGTCTCCAAAGCACCTTCCTCCTTCTAGCCGAGGAATCATCCAATGCATGTAGCACCTTCACAATCACATCGTCTATCGCCTTTGTCTGTATCCCACGCCATTCAACCACAGGAAGGAGAGCCTTTTTAGTCTCATCTCGTATAGATCCGGTATCGATAGCCGCTTTCGTCTGCTGGAGTGCGTCTAGCAGCGCAGGCAGCCGAGTCTTGATGTGAGAGATCGTTTCGAAGAGCTCTCTCCTAGCTTGGACTGATGCTCTTCGAGATGTTTAACACCCGGGAACCAAAGTCAACGAGCTGGGCTATGTTGGCGACGATGCCGACTACGACTAGTGCTTCGGCCGTCTCATTGCAATTAGTTTCGAAGCATGAGTACTAAATATAGAAAGAAATGTACTTGTATTGATAAGATGGCGGAGAATGCAAACGGCATAGAGCTCTTTGCCTACGTTGCAGGGAGTATTGTGGTCTATTTTCAACTCGACGAGGCTGAGAAGTCAAGGCGGCTGATGCCCGCGCCGTTGACTGTCACTGGCGGTGATTGCCAACACGAAATTGCTCGCTGTTCCGAATAAGCGACTCGCCATGATTGGGCGCCCAGTTAGGCGTCACAGCCTCCAATGACTTGACCATGGCTGAGTTGGCAATCTCCGTTGTTCAAGTTTCTTTTTTACTTAACTATAACCCTTCATGCGCGCAGCAGCCTCTCCGGCAAGAAATAATAATTTTATCGCTTTTTTTAAAAAAAAAAAAATTCTGTCGGGCAGGAATACTCTATCGTTTGCATAATATTTCTTTTATTCTAGCAACGCCAAAGGATCGGCATCCCAGCTTTGCCCCGCCCCACACGATTTGACTGCAAGGATGAGTTCGGTGCAGGAGTCGAAGAAGCTTATTGACGAAATATGGCGGAACCACACCCTCAATGGAACAATCGCAGAGAACCCTGATGCTTTAAGCCTCATGCAGGGCCTCCTTAATGTGTACGGTTCATTAAACTACGGGTGATTAAGCTACCCCGCTTCACCATACACTAATAGACGGCGCAGGATATCAGATGAACTGTACACGAAGTCAACCCACTTCCTCCTAGAGCTCATCCAAAATGCGGACGACAATACATACAATTCTCGAAATCCAACCCTGAACTTCTCATACAAAAACGGCGGCCTTCGTGTTGACTGCAATGAGATTGGCTTCACGCCCAGCAATGTCAAAGCGATATGCACCATCAAGGGCAGCACAAAAGCCGGCCTTGGCCACTCCACTCGGTATATAGGCGAGAAGGGTATTGGTTTCAAATCTGTCTTCAAAGTGGCTAATGTAGTGCATATATTTTCACGCAACTTCTCCTTTAAATTCGACAAGAGGCAGCCCGTTGGCATGGTAGCTCCCATCTGGGAGAAATTTCCTGAGAAGACGTTGCGTGATCATACGTCCTTTTATCTGCAGCTCTCGGGAGACTACGCTGAAGATGAGCTGGTTCATGAAATTCGCCAACTTGACCCTAGAATGCTCATCTTCCTCCGGCAGCTCAAGGAAATAAATCTGACGATTGCACGCAACAATGAGAAGCCGTGGACCCAGAGCCTCCGTCGGACGGACAAAGTTGAAAATGGGACTCTTTTCACTACTTTGCATCAGGAAAGTTCTAGCTGGAAGTACGTTATCACCCGACACCATTTTGAGGACCTTCCGCCCGAGCCGAAACGGCCAGGTTGCTCGAACTCCGAGGTGCTGATCGCTTTTCCTGTATCGGATTTCAAAGATGGCCCTAAAAGGACACCACAAAGTGTTTATGCGTTCTTGCCTATCGGTGACTATGGCTTCCAAGTTAGTAATTTTACGACAAACTCACGCAGTGTTATGTCTAACTGCGCCTTAGTTCCTGTTGCAGGGAGATTTTCTTCTCACTGCTAATCGAGAGGGTGTAGACAACTCGTCAAAGTGGAACTGTGCCATACGTGACGCGTGCGTGGACGCTTTCGCCAACGCTGTTGACCACTTGAATTCTGGGCCTCTGAAATACTATTGGCCGCAGTATCTGCCCGTTGGCAAAGTTGATCCATTTTTTAAGCCCTTACAGGAGGGAATTCTAAAGAAGCTTGCGGATAAGTCCGTCCTAGAATCCTGCACGGGAAAAATGGTCACTCCATCCTCCCTGGTTCATGTGCCACTGAGCGCGTATGCTGATCGCAGCGGCACTCCCTTTACCATGACCTCACGCATCAGTTCAAAATTTCTGTCACTGAAATATCCAGACTGGGAAATAAATGCGCTGTACGCTCTCGGTGTTAAGAGGCTCACTCCCGAAGAGTTCTTAGTGGACTTGGGATCGATGATTTCAAACGAGCCCACCACATTCCAAAATAAATCAGAAAGCTGGCATTCTCAGCTTGCAGCGGCCTTGCTGACACTGGCAACAAAAAAGGAACATCGATCCTCGCTGAAGAATATGAAGCTCATACCATTGCGAAACGGAGAGTGGGTTTCTGCTCAAGAACGGACGGTATTTTTCTCCAGTAATATCAAAGGCCTCGAAATCCCAAGCAGCGTTCAGGTAGACATTGTGCATCCAGGCGCAGAAGATGACCTTAGTCGGCGTAGTCTATTCACGCAACTCGATGTTAAAGCGTGCGAAGCATCCGAAATATGCCAAATCATTGTCAAAATGCACGGTAAATCGTCATTCAAGCCCGAATCATTGAATAAAGATGAGTTGCTTTCACACGCTCTCTTCCTTTTCAAGGCGTCATGGCAACCCCCTGAAAACGCTGAGCTGTGGTTTGCCACGACCAAAGATGAGCGTCGCCGTGGCTCAGAGCTGTACATGCCAGGAAACTTTAAACCAGGCTCAGCTCCAGCCAGAGTCATTAAACAACTGGAAGTAAAATTTCCCTATATCCACCGCGACTATCTCCATGCTCTGCCTGAGGACAAGAGGTGGCCTGTTTGGCTGTGCGATTCGTTACATCTCTGCAATCTGCCTCGAATTGCTACCAGGTTATCTCGCTCCAGTCGCAACAAGTTCAATCTTTCTGAAGAGTTTAAATACATCTTCCAGAACTGCCAGTCACTCGATGTTCTTCAGATGCTACGGGAGCATTGGGATCACTATTCGATTTGGATAGTGGAGAGCAGTTTGGGAGATGACACAGTTGACTGTTGTGCCTCCAAGGAGCAGATAAGGAATGCCATAGGATTGATGGAAGTCGGGTGCAAAGGAGGCACCGCCCCCCTCAGACGAACAGTTCTTCCTGCTCTTGATCCGGCCGTTGACGAAAACCCCTGTGTTCGCGCGCTAAGCATTAGAGAACCCAAATTCCATAGATGGGAGGTGTTGAGAAATTTTGGAGTTGCAGTGAAAAAGGATCTTCACTACTACCTCCAATGTTTGGAAGACATCCAAGGTTCCAGCGCGCCGAAGGAAACCATTGCTCATATATACGAACAGATCCAACATGAGTATTATAGCAATGAACAACTAATATGGTTCGTGATAGCCCCTACCATTGCTTATTTCATATCTTAACCTTCTGCAGGGATTCTTTCCGAGGGCTGAGCTTGATATATACTCGCGCTGGATCGTCCAATACCACCCCTACAATGCAATGGCTTAACACACGAGAGTGCATACAACGTGGATTTAGCATTGAAGATGAGTATCCACAAAGTGCAAACCTCTTTCAATTCCTTCTGGCTACTGGCAAAGACAAAATTGGTTCACTGATAGCTGCGGCTAGCCTCATTAATGCTTCGAGCAAACTTAGTCAAATCTCCGAGCATTTTGCCAAAATAAGCAAAGCGCTCATAGGGCTCAGTCCGAAGAAGGTTATCCGGGCAGTACAGCCTCTCCAAAGAAAACCCCTCTTCCCTATTATCAAAACAGAGGAAAAGAAGGCCGAATTTGATTCACTTTGTGCATTGGGCAAGAACACGAGTTGGTTCGTTGCTGATCTTGACCATTTACGCGAGAGTTTTCGTGGTATTGTGGATTTGCTTGCCTTTAAAGTCGAAGACCTTGAATCTATGGCGGATTTACTGAAGGCTTTGAATCTTGAATCTCGAAAACTTTCCATTTTGGTCAAAACTGAGACTGGTCCGAAAGGTACTACGCATATTCACCGGTCGTACACCAGGTCTCTCCAGGCCAAGGCGCCATTTATCACTGCGTAAGATTTACTATTTTTTCTATATTCTCTATTGCGAATGACACTGAATTATTTTCAACCTACTTCCGAATTTGATATGCTAGTATTATAAGCTCTCTTGATATCTTGCTAATCTGATTTCCGGGATTCTTCAGATTAATATCCAAGTCAAATCCCGACAGGGACATCATAATCACCCGCATGAACCACGTAACAGTTAGTATAGCTCAACGAATCGTACATAATTATAACCTCACGTTCGAAAATTCTTCGTTCACTGGCCGTAGTGAAGATGGCGAAGTAGCATTCAATGCTACGGCGGAGCACTTGGAGATATTCATGACTGAAGACGCAGTGGAAGAGCCATGTCCACCTCCTGAGCTCGTTGAAATAATAGCGGATCATTGCAAAATCGATCCCACGCACCATGCATTGCTACAGACAGCGCTGAGCCAAATGAGCCTGGCAAAGCTCATGGCTATCTATCGCAAGCGGGGTATTCATGTCCCTGAGACGGCCCTTGAAGGTACGAGTCGCTCAATCCGCTGCTTCGCTCTTTTGGGTCCTGCCGAAATTTTAACATTTAAAATGCAGGTCAAACCGAGTCGCAGGTGCAAAAGAGAATATTTGCCGCGCTTTCAGGAGATATCCTTACAGAAGCATCTGCCTTCGCGCCGCCCGACTACGAACCAAATTCTAGCATTGACGGATTGTCGTCTAAATTCAAGCGTATCGCTCAGCTCGGCAAAGGCGGTCGGATTAGGTTTCCTGATGATAGTAACAATGGGGAAAAGAGGAAGATGCCGTTTAAAAATACCGTACAGTCCGAAACAGCGAAGCTGCAGAACGGAATTGGTCAACCGGACGAAACCTATACCATTGTCCAGCGAAATGTCCACCAAGACGTCTTGTACTTAGGCGAGTTGATGGTACGTCACTTAGAGAAATTTGCATGGGTATGATCTAAAGAGGTAGTTTATAGACTTCGAGGCTTCTCCAGGAACACCTTGGGGCAGTCTACGACCCTGAGAGGCACTGGACGAGTCCGCTACGCCGCAGGACCGGTTATTTTGTCATGGATGTCAAACCAACTGCCGACTCCTCCTTCACAATTGCGGACCGACCGGCAATCCAGAAGGTGACATCGTTCCTTGTCAAACTCGGACATGTAACAGCGGCCTCGTGGAAGACCAGCAACCCGAGGTACCATTTTGAAGTTGCTGCTTCCCCAGGCGATACAAAGTCAGGGTTCTCCTGGAGCACGGCACAGTTCGAGAGGGTAAGTGATAATCCATAGTCACCTCTTCCTGGTTCTTTCCACGTTATTTTCGGATGCGATTTAAATAACAAAATCACTCTTCAGATACGAAAGTTTCGGATGGACGAGAAATCCAAAGATAGCCCTAAGAATGTGCTCATTCTTGTACGCATATGCAGCGTCTACACTAACCCACTTTTCGATCTCTTTGTCGACCCATGGCGCCTATATATATCTGACAGGTTTGTCCTATCCCCCGGTTGGAGCCTAGTTGCTAGCATTGATGAACATCCGCCTTCCCGTGCTTCTGATACAGGACCTTCCGCACGCGACTGGGCAGAGGCGACACCGGTTCCAGCCCCCGCGTCGCTGCCAACATTCGCACAGCCACCCATATACATGCAGCCGTCTTCAACAATGCAGAATTCTTTCTACACGCAACCATCGTCTTTTGTCGTGCCGCCACCCATCATGATGCACACTCCATTCGAATACCAGATACCGTTCTTGCTACCGTCGGAGATGCAGAACCAGTACAGGTGGAATGGACCAGCTAAAGCGACTTATATGAAGCCGCAACTGCCTTCTTACAACCAGTTCAACCAACCATCACGGTTCGCTGGACCAGAGTACTCGTCATACCCGCAATCTTGGTCTGGTCAGAATTTTGAATTGCAACCAACATGGGATCAGTCATCTCAATACGTACGCAAAGATATATACGCGCCGATGTGGAACCATTCAAACCAGGGGACACTGCCGGGTGAAGCGTTCAGAGACGCAGGTTGGGGCCAGCTAAATACGCCCTCATGGGGTCCGGGAAACCACTCGCAAAAAGTGAGCGGCGCTCCTTATCAAAACATGGGCACTTATGTCAACAATACACGTAATCCATCGAAGCCGACGGGAAAAGGCAAGCAGGATGAAGCATCCTTTGTCATACCGTTGAAAATCGCTGGATTGATGAGCGAGGGAAAGTCCCTCTTCAACTATTCCTACAAAAACCTGAATGATGGCCAGATACGCCTCCTGGGTCTCCTACCAGGAGATGAAGACGCAATTCTTCGAGGGGTGGTCTATCACGTTCCGCTCCAAGCTGCGGGAAATTACAGGGCACTTTCCTACGCGTGGGGCCAACCAGAGCGGACGCACTCAATGTGGACGCCAGACGGATCCATACCGCTGACAGCGTCGTTACATTCGGCCCTAAAATGGTTGCGACATATGGAACAACCCCTGGTACTTTGGGTAGACGCCATTTGCATCAACCAAGACGACTCAAAGGAGAAAACGCAGCAAATCCGGTTGTTGCCTCGGATATTCCTGCTTGCCACCTCCGTCCTCGCCTATCTTGGAGACGACACACGAAGCGACGGTGCACTGGAGACTTTGATGCAGATACAGGCCAAGGAAGCTTTGAAAGGCACAAGAGAACGCTGGCCGGAAGAATTACCGGAAATACCGCTATCTTGGACCGGTCAGCCTATACCCCCCGCGAGCGATGCGATATGGGAAGCCATTGGTGCATTCTTCGACCGTCCGTGGTTCCGGAGGACGTGGATAATCCAGGAAGTTGTCGCTGCCACCAGTGTTAGAATCATATGCGGCAAATGGGCAGTGGACTGGAATGACCTCTACCACGCTATGGAAGTGGCCTATCGGGAAACAACCACCTCAGAGGACAGGTGGACCTCTATCCGCTCAACGTGGGACCCCTTTATGACTCTTGCGAGACACCGCGAGCTGGAAGCCAATAAACGCCGTTTGCCCCTTATCGACTTGCTTGAATCCTTTAGGTACGCCGAGTCCACCCTCAAACGAGACCGGTTCTTTTCACTTCTGGGCTTCGCCGAAGATGGAGACAATCCAAGCTTTGAGATTGATTACGAAGCGCCCTTTGCTGACATTGTTCGGACATATGCATGCGCTCTCATCAAGGACGGGAAGGCCATGCAAATGCTTCGTCGAGCTGGCATCAGCGCACAGCCCGACCGATTCCCATCCTGGATACCCGACTGGACGGTGCACAAGGAAGGCAGCTTGTACGCCTTGTCGAGTCGAGGGATGAAATGCTCCGCAGCAGGTCCCACAAAGGCGAACGTGAAATGCGATGCTCGCTCCAACGAAATTCAAGTCAGCGGCCTTCGCATAGACGAGATAAAGTCCGTCAGCAAGGCCGCAAACCTGGGCTCGCAGTTGAAGGCTTACCTCGAGGAAGTCGATAGGATCGTAGATTCGCTTCCTTCCTACCCTGTTCGCGAGACTCGTGCCGATGTGAAGTGGAAGGTTCCCATCGCTGGAGCATTGCGACCGGGGCTGGTGACTTCCGCAGATCTCGATATGCGGTCGTCGTACGTGGCATTACGTGAATGTTTGGCACACGCAACCAAAACGAAAAGCCCAATCAACGACATTAGCAATAAATCACAGGCAAAGGCTAGCGATAGCCTTATGGGCAAGGAAGCACACGAGGTGCTGCAGGCACGCGCCCAGAACTACATTCTCGCACTTCAAGAGAATCTGTGCGGGTGGAGATTCATCGTTACCAAAGGTGGGTTTGTCGGGGTGGCACCGCCTAGTGCACAAGAGGGTGATGTTATTAGTATCTTCAACGGCGGTGCGGTTCCGTTCCTTATCAGAAGGAGCAGCAGTGTGCAAGGAGCTTTCCAGCTGGTGGGGGAGTGTTACGTGCACGGGATCATGGACGGCGATGCGAAAAAGCTCTGCAAGACCACGGAATGCGTTTTCCGGCTGCATTGAAGCTTGGTATTATAAATAATAAATTTGGTATATACTTACTTTAATCCGGCCTCGTCCACGAAATCAGTCCATCGCACCCAGTTCAAAAGTGCCTATCATTATTGTCCTCACCAACGCATCCTATACTTTTCTAACCCCTCCATCCCCTGCACATCCGGGAGCTATTTCCTGACCACCAACATACACGCTGAAAGGCGTTAGCAACCACATTGACGCTGCGAGACCACAGAAAATGCAATGATATAAAGGAGACGAACTCACACGCGCTAAAGGGGAGAGAGAAAGCGCCGTGAAAGAGCATCCCGACGCGCTAACGAGCGTCTATTTTGTCTCGCATACTCGCTACACCAGTAGGAGCGATATAAATAGAGTCCCATTACACGGTTCCGGAATTTCCGCCTCCACACGCTCCAATGGCTCCAATTCGTCCCCCAAAGACCAATCGCATATCCAGTACGTCATTGGCCCGTACGAGCACCCTGGCAACGACCTACGCGAATCCAGAGTGGTGGAAGGAGGCCAAAGAGCTGGATATATGCAAGTGATGGAGACGGGAAAGAGGGTGTTTGGGGATAGAATATCCTCCCACGCTGACCCCGGCAGGAAACACTCTCGTATTTACGTTCAAGGTCCAGCGCGACAGCGATGAGGATTGGAAAAAAAAAAACATGCTTCTAGCTGCGGAAATTAGGCCCTTGGCATCTATACACGACAGTTCTCGCTTAAAGCTTCTGGATATGTGGGAGTTTGGGGGATGTAGAGATTGGACTTTTGAAGCGGCTTTTGTTTTGTGGGGTTTGTAACTTGTAAGGGGTGTTCTAGGTGAGGCTTGGAGGTTTATTGTAACAGGTTGGGGCTAGTGCAGATGTGGAGTGGGGCGAGCGGCGTATGCGTAAGCATGCTTATATGTGGTATCTAATGGTAATGGACGCGATTTGGTAGTGGGTGTTGCGACCATAAGCAGGGAGATTGGCGACAATAGTACCAGGTCACTTGAATTATTGTTACATGTTTCTTGTGAGCATGCTTACGTAGCTTGACCGTTCCACTGGACTTGCTACTCTACACACAAGAAAACTTATATAACACACTAAATAAAGTAGCTTTGATTCCAGTCGCCATGTTCTCAATCTGCCACCTATTTAGAATTTCAAGCAACGCCTCTATATAAGAATTCTAAGGGCCAAGAATATATTTTACAGTAGTAGCTGGCAGCACCTTCGCATTAGTAAAACCGCCTCTTTAATATAACTTTAGAACTTCCACGTGTGTGTTAGTTGTTTATACTAGTTAGCGTAGAAAAATACTCCCTCCTCTAATACCCTCTATCTCGTCTCTATTACTTGCACCTCTAGCTCTTCGGCCTCCTTCCACCGCTCTTGATTCCTGTACGTCGACGCCAGGTCGGCTATACTGGCCAGTGTAGAAGGATGCTCCGAACCAAGCACCCTTTTTCTTGTCTCCATTACTTGCATAAACAGCTCTTCGGCCTCCTTCCATCGCCCTTGATCACTGTACGTCGACGCCAGGTTGGCTATGCTAGTCAGCGTGAAAGGATGCTCCTCCCCAAGCACCCTCTTTCTTGTCTCCATTACTTGCACCTCCAGCTCTTCGGCCTCCTTCCACCGCCCTTGATTCCAAAATGTCGACGCCAGGTTGGCCATGCTGGTCAGCGTGGAAGGATGCTCATCCCCAAGTACCCTTTTTCTTGTCTCTATTACTTGCACAAACAGCTCTTCGGCCTCCTTCCACCGCCATTGATCCCTGTACGTCGACGCCAGGTTGGCCATACTGGTTAGTGTGACTGGATGCTCCTCCCCAAGCACCCTCTTTCTCGTCTCCATCACTTGCATAAACAGCTCTTCGGCCTCCTTCCACCGCCCTTGATTCCTGTACGTCGACGCTAGGTTGGCCATGCTGGTCAGCGTGGAAGGATGCTCCTCCCCAAGCACCCTCTTTCTCATCCCTATCACTTGCACCTCCAGCTCTTCGGCCTCCTTCCACCGCCCTTGATCCCTGTACGTCGACGCCAGGTTGGCCATACTGGTTAGTGTGTCTGGATGCTCCTCCCCAAGCACCCTTGAACTCGTCTCCATCACTTGCAC
>KV744846.1:41727-130413 GCA_001692735.1 Lepidopterella palustris CBS 459.81 | reverse complement strand
GAGGGGACATTGAGGTGGCCGCCGCTGTTTTTGTTGTTGCTGTGGTTGTCGTGGTTGCTATCGTTATGGTTGTTGTCATTGTTGTTATTGTTGATGTTATTGTTGTTGTCTTTGTTGTTGTTTTTGCTGTTTGTTTTGTTGTTGTTGTTGTTGTTGTTGTTGTTGTTGTTGTTGTTGTTGTTGTTGTTGTTGTGGTTGTTGTTGTTGTTGCGGTGGCTGGAAATTGTGAGGTGTAGTGCGGAGGAAGGGTCTAAGATTGTGACTCCTTTGCGTGGAGGTTTTTTCTCTGGCGATTCGTGCTCGTGGGTCGTTTTGCGGGGGTGGAAGGGGGAGAAGTCGAAATCGCGGGATTGGAGCGATTTGTCGGGGAGGTAGCGAGCTGGGGAGTTGAGGCGGAAGGAGAAGATTTTTAGGAAGGATGAGATGGATAGCGGGCGGTAGTATTCGAGCCAGTAATCGTCGAAGCTGCCGACGCCTTTCTTGGCGAGCTCGGTGTTGGATTCGGAAGATGGTGGTAGAGTGCGTGGTTCGAGGAAGGAGGGAGTATACCAGCTGATGTAGTCTCGACGGCCGTTGTCGAGCCAGGAGCGCGGGTTGGCATGGTGGAGGTAGTAGTCTGTCGTCAAGTCCCAGAGCATGGGTTGGCCTTGGGCGAAGATGTAGTTTCCAAGAAAGAGATTATAGGCTTCTTGGCGCTGTGAGTCAAGGAATGAGTTGTGGTAGTAACGTTTAAAGCTTTCTACCATGTCCCGAGAGTGGCTTTGCCAGTGGTTTATCTTCCTATAGGTGGCCATGGTGTTGACTAGGTGAGACCCGCCGTACTGAATTGCTATAGTGTCACCATGGACGTGGAACCTGTGACAAATGAGTAATGAGAATGACAGCAGTTCTTCATGACCTACATATGAGTGAAGATGTTGACGGCATCAGTGTCGTACTCGACGGTGTTCCCTGCAATAACTCCAAGCGCCTGAAGCTGTAGACCAAGTGCTCGCTTCCCAAGAACGAATTGCGCAGCATTTGTTCGATCCAAGCAATCGATACAATTTGTCCTCACAACTCCATTTTGAACCTGTGGAGAATCGTATTTAGCATCCCCATTATGGAAGAAGCCGGTCTTTTGCAGGGCTTTCTCTGCGATAGCTTCGAGTGTCCCAATGACATCTTGGCCTCGTGTTTTAGAGGCTCTGCTCATGTCGAACGCTTCATATATGATCTTCTTGTCCGCTGGTAGAGACTGATTGAGATATTTGATGGCATTCTGGTACTCGTGTAACAGCTTTGACTCCCGCGGAAGACGCTCGCGAGCCTTGATAAGATTGAGAGCATATACAGGGGCACCGTATCGTTCGAAGAGGTTGTCGAAATGTAGCGCAGCAGCACTATAGAATGGATCCATGAGATTTAAGTCGATATCAGGCTTTGGCGAAACCCCGGTATTGTCTTGCGTCCAATATAAAGGGATGCTCCCACGATGTTGTACGTAAGACGTATACGTTGGATTTGCGAATAGTCGAGGTCCGGGAGCGTGGAAAGAGGTATTGAGGAGTTCCGACACAATTTGTTCCGTTTCCACATCGTTTGCAACATATCCCAAATCGTTTGCACCCCGCTTGAGGAATCGTGCACCTGCAAAGAACCTTGATCGGCGTGCAATGATCGTAATGTATACTCGTCGGCCAAAAACGTCCAGGGAGGATTGATCGATGAAGCCATGGATGATGGGGAGGCACCAGTCGTATGTACTTTTCAGCGTAATACGAGCAGGTTCCAATAGATAATGATTCCACACAAACATGTCTTGGAAGTCATAGCTTGGAAGCGATAACCCTTGGTTTAGCAACTCTCTATCCCGAATGATGTTCTGCTGGAGGCTTCGTGTGATGTTGTACGAATAGCTGAAGTAGAAGGATCGCGTCAAGTCAAGGTTATTCAGTATCCCGAGAAACCTTGCCTCCTCCGGGTTCCGGTCTTTCTGAAATCGAGACGTGGAACCAGTGGTGAGCGGTACGAGCTCGGTGGCTTCGATTTGGTAAATGTAGTGCCCGCCGATCATCGCGACCTGGGCCCTTTTGGTGATGAGTAGCATGTAGTATGCTTCAGTGAACCTGATAAACCCAAGAAGACCCCACGTGCTACACTTGAGCTTCATGCCGCCAGTGCCCTTGTTTCCATCGTCGATGGTGTTCAAGATCTGGTTCATCTGTCTCTTATCATAGACGATGCCATCCTCGAAGATGTTCAAGTGTCCTGGAGGCGCTGTGCGGTCGATCTTGAGCACTCGGAAATGCGTGTCCATGACGTCTCCGCCAACTAGGTAGAACCGAGTGCTGGTCTCGTAAAGCGAGAACTTGTGCATTTTATTGATGCCCTCCTCACCAACCTTCTCGTAGGCGGCTCCTTTATTTCTCTGCATGGTAGCAGGGCTAGTAGATCGTTGAAAAGATTGTGGTTCAGCAGGCTCCTCCTCGTCACCTTCGAACTTCAAATACTCCGTGTCCCGGGGAATCATTCCAGGCTCTTTCTCTGATTCGCTCTCTAACTTATAGTCATTCACTGGCGGGTCATTGCTGAAGACAATTTCGCGAAGAGTCTGATCTTCTGAAGAAGACTGAATGTCATCTTCTACGATCCTTTCCTGTGCGTTTACTTGGCTTTCTGCTCTGATCGTTGGAGCAGATAAAATCTCAGAAAAACCCCGCTCGGCCATCTCAGGTCGCCGCTTTGACGACTCCATTTTAATAATCTCTGACGCAACAGCCGATAGGACCAAATTTCTTCTAGTTCTCAGATCAAGACCCCTCAACTTCGTGTGGCGTTCATGATTCCGGGGCTATTTCCTGAGACTGACGTCAGTTGCCAACAAAATACACCAGCAGCACCTCGACGTGGCTTAAGCATATGCAGAGAAAATATAGGAGCGTATTGGTAGATTTCAATCAAAATGGTGATGATTTCAAATGTGGAGCAAAGTTAAAAGTTGATGAGGTCGAAGAGGAGGATGGAGGTCGCGCTTGCCCGATTTCAATCACGAACCTTGGCAAGACATCTTCTCGCAACCTTGGAAAAGTGTCATAGTCATGAGCGCATCAGTGGTCACGTAGAAGCTAAATCAAACACAAAATCGTTTCGCTATTGTTGATATTAAAAATTCTTTTTACATATATTCCAATGCAAAAATGTACATATAATTCTTACTCCCAACAAAGACGACATGTTACAGCATGAACAGAAACTCTTGTTTCTCCGTCTTTGCCATACCTCCACTCACAAGAGGCACTCCATCTTCCCTCTCGCTCCTCTCCCTCTTCCTACTCCCCTTAACCTGTCTGTTCACTCGACTTAACACAATCCTCAACAGGAATGCCAAACCGCCTACAGCGAGCATAAAACCGGCACAGACCGCCATACCCCTAATGTAATACGGCGCATCAGTATCTGGGTATAGTTTCGTCCCTACAAGTGGCCCACACTGGCCGATGATATTCAACATGGCCATGCCTGTACCCTTTTTCGAGTCGGATTCTTGATTGTTGATGGTCCATGTGATGATGATTGTAATGGCGGAGAAGAAGCCTGCAGCTGCAGGATATATGCCAATATAGCGCCATACCGGATTCCAGCGACGGAAGCCTGCGAAGGCAATGAGAGCATACCCGGAAGCGCCTAGGACAGCATGAAGGATAATGAAAGCGCTACGGGATTGTAGGTGGTCGGAAAGATAAGCAGTCAGAATGACTAGCACGAATGAGAAAAGATAGGGTGGTGCGGAGAGGGCCTGGGAAGTCAACGCTGAGTGGCCCATACTAAAATGATGGTCAGCAAATATCTAAGTTTGGAAGGTGTTAGAGTGACTAACTCTTGAATAATTGTTGGAAGAAATACCGGGAGAGAGCTGAATGCGACATTGCAGCTAAAGAACATTAACTTGTAATTATGTTAGCCTAGACATTTTATCTTGAAAAGGGTGGCATGGGGGCAACACAAGTAGGTCGATTGAGGAGTGCATACGGCTGTTATATAGCACTTTGGATCCAGGAGTGCCTGTAGAATCTCCTTCATATTCACCCCTCTCTTCTTCTCACTCGTTAATTCGTGCTTTTCTAAGCTGTCATCGACGCCGTCTTCGTCCGCAGCCTCCTTTTCCTCCCTAAGCCTCAGCACCGCAACGTCTCTCAGCCTGGGACTTAAGAATCCAGCCGTTCCAGGACTGTCAGGAATGAACTCCCAAGCCCAAACTGCAACTAACACGCTAGGGAAACCTTCCACTAAGAACAGAAGTCGCCAAGGGGCAAGAGGTCCGTGCTGTCCAAGTTTTGTAATAACCCAGGCGAGGCTGCTTGCGAAGGATGTTGCTAATGGGGCCGCGGAGATGAACAGACCGGTTCGGAATGCGAGTTCATTGCGGCGGAAGAAGAAGGAGAGGTAGAAAGGTACGCCGGGCCCGAAAGCGGCCTCGCTGACTCCAAGAAGCGCCCGGAGGATTAATAAGAATCCAAATGAAGTGGATGTTGCTTGGAGCGAGGCGATTAAACCCCATGATAGGACGCACAATGATATGTAGATGTGAGGTGGTATGATTCGGTACCTGTGCAGAGGTGAGCAGTCGCTTCCTTTCGGAGCTATTGAAATATGAAGCATGATGTGGAACTTAGGAATTGAAGACTGCAACTTTCGATGTAGGATGGAAATATCGGAGTAAGAACGAGTGAGTAATTGGCGTCGTTAATAAGGGGAATCGTACATTAATGCCATCCATTCAAAAACAATGTAGGTGATGTAGAAAGCAGTAAGTAGCCACTCATACTGTCGTGAGCTCAGATTCAGATCTTTCTCCAGACCGGCAATTCTAGAGTTCCCGATATCTGCACCAAGACGTCAGCCACCTGTCATCTACGCAGTAGAGCATGTAAGAAAACCTTAAGGCTTGAGAAGAAAGCATCGGAAGCCGCGAATTGGAAAGTTTCTTACTTGACCGATCTAAAAAGCTTAACAAGTATAGTAGCGCCATGAACATGACCAGTCTCCTATCCAATTTTTTAAGCACCGCACGATCTTCGTCTGTAGTATACAGTTCATAGCTCTGGACTGAGGATGTTTGCGAGAACTGGTGTGAGCTATATAGGAACTGAGTATTCTCATTATTTTCCTCTTCTTGCCAATCGTACTGTTCCGCGGTCCCCACAGCATTCCTCTTCCCAGTCTCTCCTGCGCTGTTTGTCGACAAATTCTTCAAACGAAAGCTTTGTCCTGGATACGTGTCTCCACTTGCGATCAAGCCATTGTCTTCTTCAGAATCGGAGGAAGGAGTGAGACGCGTCGAGGCGTCGTCTGTACTTGGGGAGGAGACTTCTTGGGGTCTACGGAGGGGTTCTGGAGAGGTCATCGCGTGCAGGTGCGAGACGGGGTAGTCTATCGCCCTGGGTTGGTGGTAGTGGGGTACAAGAGGACGGCTGCATTAGCAGAGGTCTGGAAAAGGGTATCACGGCAATTGAGGAAGAAATATGGTGCAGCTGAAAAGTTAAACATTCATGGTAGAGCTGACGGCGATTGTGTTCTCTCGAGGATCTGCGCGCGGAGTGAGTATTACTGAGTCCGTGCACCGAAGAGGTTTAAGGCTAGTCGTTCTTTGACCCTAACGCCCTCACACTCTGTTATAGCGTTCTCCAGAACTGTTTTCTTTTAAGTCTCCAGCTCTAGGCTTCCCAGTCGGACCAAGCCCTCCATACTCCTCGATGCGAAAGGTGCTGTCTAGGCTACCGCCGGCAGTGCAAGAAACAGCAATAACTTGAAATCCGACTGCAGCTCCCTGGCAGAGGCCCTTTTGGAATCAGTGGACAACCAGTATGGAATCACTAAAAATTTCACCAGGGAGCCAATCATTGTTACAACATAAGTCAGCTTTGTTTTTCCCGTGTCCTTGGTTGGCCAATTCTCTGCCGATCTCCTGCAGCTAAAATCGGGATAACTGCTTTTACCATCTTCAACGTCTTTTACTTGAATAATCCTTTCAAATATATTCGACTTGGACTTTGTCACATATCTGAGGAGACCCTACGATTACCACCGTATCCGAATCATCCAGGAAGCTACAGCACCTGTGGAGACTCTCATCATGTGTGATGATAATTGGATTACTCGGGCTGCCATCTTTTTTACCGCCATCGTGCTGATGCAATATTTAGACCTTCCTGATAATGTCGAGATCCTTTCCCGAACGCTGTTCATCGATGGAATGGGACTTAACATGTTTAGAAATCGACGAATAGAGGACGAAAGTGAAATGTAATTACTTAAAACTACTTCGAGAGTTGCAGAGGTATAATGCCACATACCCACAAGACAAAGTCTATGCTGTTATAGCTGATGCAACAGACCCGGCAATATCCACCGGCCTTCGACCCGACTATACCAAATCAGTTACTGATGTACACAAGGATATTGTGAGTCTTTCCTTTGGGGAGAAGAGGAAACGAAGCTATATGCTTGACGTTCTGGGACTTTGTTCTGATGAGCAAGGCAATTATTAACCTTCTTGGGTCCCAGACTTTCGAATTAATAGAAAAGAGCAACCTTCTAGCAAGAGCTTGCCACCAACTGCGGATGACAGCACATTGACCACCTCCTATGGAGGTTGTGGTGTGGCATCAAAATTTATGATTTCACTTCTACAAGAACGCTTTTTCATTTCTATTGTAGACGACATCCTACATATTCAAGCCATCGTAATTGACATCGTGGTTGACATCTCCTCACAGTCTACTAACAGGGTGGATTTATCCATTGAGCGGACTTGGGCACTCGTCAAGGGCACAGCCCTTTCACTGACGAGACTTTTGAACAAGAATTCCTTCGAACCATCGTCGCCGACGTGAAATTCGTTGGTGGAACGCCCTTTTCACGAGGGTTCTCAATGGTACGGCCACAGTACAAGACCGCCTTTTCCCTTTTCGGGACCAACGAGAATACTATCAGTCTGAAAGCAGCTTGTCTTAGGCGTAGGCTTGTTGCCACTCGTACCGGACTCATAGGGTTGGTTCCAGGACAGAAGTCTTCCTGGGGATGAGGAGGTATGAATTATTGCCGGTGGGTAGCTCCTTTACGTACTTCGTCCTCCGAGCAACACCATCCAAGAATCACCAGCGAGCAAAGATGGCGAACCAGACTCGTTACTGGAGAAAACAAGCGGTGCAAGGGAGCACCTTCGCAACCTCCTTGCTCAAGTTGAAGCCCCAGCGCAGAACTCCCATCGCTTTATTGGAGAGTCACGTTCATGGCTTGATAGATGGTGAGGTTTTCGAGTCGATGAAGAACCGAGGAGTTGGGCTATACACGATTAATATCAGATAAATATGCACTTCTCGCGTAATTGTAGTGAGCCATACGACGACGTTTTGCCCCCCGGTGCTCTAACATGTTTGTTTACTAGATGTGATTAGAAAGCTTGGGGTTGCTTCGGACACTTAAGTAAGTCTATCTGAATATAGTTTGGATGGGACCTGCATTGGCATCGATTTTCAACATGGAGAAATTCATATCCTAAATACACTCCCATAGGTACATCGAAACTCACTTGCCACAGTCAGAGATGGCCCAGAAATCGAACCACTACTTACGCAAACAGATCTCTTCCCCCTGGGAATCAATTACAGGAACAGATTACATTATATTCAACTCCAACGCTGAAGACTAAGACCAACACCAAATCTAGCGCCATCGCTTCCATTCAGCACAACACCTACGGTACAAACACAACTCTATCTCCACCTTCATTCCACACACTATCCACATCACTCAAGGGCACTGCCCTAACCTGATGATACCTCACCAGCCTCAGCGCCTCCAATATCTCGGGAATCTCAGCTCCAACTTGCGCCAAACCCCAACTCCCAATCCCAGACCCTCTTATCGTAACATCCTTCCCCCTCAACACACTCCCTGGAAGACTTATATCCGGCGAATCCAGGCTCCCAATATGCACATACTGCACCGGCCGGCTCGACTTAAGACTCTGCAGCAAATGCACAGCCGGCGGCCCATACACATAATCCAACACCACATCCACATCCCCAAGAAGGGAGAAATCCGTGTCCGTGGCTGGACTACGTAGAATGATGCGCTGATCCAACTCCAACGCAACCATCTTCTCCTCATTCCGCGCAACACCGATGACGCGCCCCGCTCCCACCGCCCTCGCAACGTCCACAGCCACGGACCCAGACGCAGACGTAACGCCCACAATCACAACCGTAAACCCAACCTTCAACCCCGCCGCCCGCGCCCTTAGCGCCATCCAAGACGATAAGACCGGATTTACCATCGCAGCTACTTGTAGCGCATCCACGCCATCTGGGAGCGGCCACACGGCGCTTTTCGGCACGTTGATGATGCCGCTGTAGGAGCCGCCGGTGGTGAAGGTGAGGAAGTAGACGAGGCGGCCCTCGTTCGTCATGCCGACTCCATCGATACCTGGGGTGTGCGGGAGCGTTCCGGGTTTAGAGTAATGCGAGCCGGCTGCGCGGGAACGGACTATGCGGTGGAGGCCGGTGGCTGTGACTTTGATTTGGACTTCGTTGGCGGCTGGGGGTGGTGGGGGGTTGGCTGGGAGGTATTGGGGGGGTTGGCCCCAGGTGGTTACTTGGGCTGTGTGCATTTTTTGTGAGAGGGGTTTGTTGTATGATTGGCTTTGTGAGGAGTGAAGTATGGGTACTTGCTATACAATTGATGCTCTTAAGGAGGGAGAGGTTATATATACAGAACTGGATTTGTCACGTGCGAGAACGCTCCCTCCTGTGTGTTATCTTTCATATTCGGGCCCGAACGCTTTCAGCCAATAGCAGGCTGTTGCGACTCGGGCCCGAAAGCGCCGTTCGCCAATTTTGTATGTATATAAATGTGATTCGGACCCGGTGAGAGGGTTGTTGTACCCATGTATGTACGGTTTGGATCTCCACATCTTATTCGGCTCTTCGAGATATTGCTGTTGATGTTATTTCTGCAGATTGGGAGAGGAGACGGGAGTTGGAGGCTTGCTACTGTTCCGAATTAATCAGGGAATAATCTAGGATTCGGAACGAGCTCAGCTACTGCTATTTTATCTTTCCCATCAACCTCCCCTCCGTCAATACGACGCCAAGCCGTACACCTCAACTAGGAAATTGTATTAACCCAAACTCCCCATGCTCCAGCTTACATCCCTGAATCTCTCTTAACGTCCGGGCAATAACAAAACCAGCTTTGCGCTGGGCATAGATCGGCCATTGCTGTCTTCAACAGCGTCTTTCAAAGCCTCCATAAAAGGGTTGTAGACTTCATCCAGACCAATTTTGCTTCACCTAAAACCCCATACTAATCCCCTCATACTCCTCCGAAGACGATTTCCTTAACCCTTCCGTTGCCATTCTCACTGAAAACTAAAACCGCAATTTCCTTTCCATTACTTATAAAATTTCAAGCCCTCCACTCTCCACCAATTCCTTCAAATCATAAAAGTAATAGTCGCTATAGCTCATGCATGGATCAAGCAATGCGAGAAAGAACACGATTCTTGTCGAAAGAAAGCCCCATCTGGCTACAATCTGGGCGCATGGCTCTATCCGCATTGTCCGCGACGACGGCATGCTACGGCGTCTCCTCCGCCTCTCGCACTCGAGCAGCGCCACCGTCGAATTAGTAGACATTGGAAAAAAAACAGTCGAAAAGTCCCTTACATTGCCAGTAGTCACCGATGGGAACCGCATGAAGCGTTTAAAACAACACAGGCGACGATCGAAGGCTTTCGAAGCGGTACCCTGCTTGAGGATTCCCCCGAGACGTTTCGGGATGCGCTTGAAGTTACGCAGGCGTTGGGGTATGATTATCTTTGAATAGACTCGCTGTGTATCGTACGGGATGATGCTGAGGATTGGAAGGCGGAGGCGAGTTTCACGTTGATGTGCGGCTGGTCCTTATCCCGGAAAATGGAGAAGAGGCAGATGATAGAATTATGAATCGCATTGGGTATCTGAAGACAAGTTGTAGAGACGTAAGGGAGGCAGATTGTATTGATGAGGATTTTCGGTGGAGGTATGTGCAGCTGAGGTAGGTAAGTAGCGTATTTGGGGAAGGGAAAGAGGAGAGGAAGGAGGGAACGCACCACGGAGAAGGCTCTCTAGCTGGACAGAGTAGATAGTAAGATACTTACTACTTAGCCACTTCCCCCCCTTCACTCTCTCCGCCTCATACATATATCAATAAACCGTAAACTCTCCCAAATGAAACAACCCATATCGCCATTAAGTTGCAGAAGTATATAAACGACAAAAATAACCCAGATAGTTGGCGCCCACTCCCAATCCTAAGCAAACTCACTTGATTCGAAGCAGTGAAAAGCATCTCAAGTACTACATTATTTACGTTTAAGCCATAGGTTTCGTATCCAGACTTCAGAGAGAGGAAATACGCATAGCCAAGATTATAGAAAATATCATAAGCCGAAAGTATAATACCTAGTTGTATCTTTACATATCACTACAGCTAAATTACCTAATCTGAAACGTGAAGCGTATGCGTTGACCATAAATTCATAACCTCATCCAATCATCCCCATCATTCCTTAACTGCGTATTTCAATTTCAGTTCCAAGCCAAGACCGAAACCTAAACTTCTTCGACCCCCTCCCGGCAACCGGCAACGCCCATCACCACGCCCTCAAACCTCAAACAACCCTGTCCCTCGCCCTAACCGCCTGAAGAAACGCCCCATAGCTCCACGTCAAATCCCTCGCCCCCTTCTCAAACCCCGTAACCCGATCAAACTGCTCACTCAACCTCCCCTCACCATCCGTATGCCTCCTTACCACATCCAAAAACTCATCCCCGACAACCCTCAACCTCTCAAGCGCGGCTTTGAAAACCCGGTCCTGGGGCGTATACACCCTACCCGGCTCCAGTTCCACGTCAGCCAAGAGCGCCTCCCAGAACGGCATGCCTCGAGAGGTGACGGAGAGCTGAGCCGAGTCTTGCAGATGCGTAGATACGCGGTATAGCACCTCTGCTGCGGAGCTTGTGCATAGAAACCATGGATTGCCGCCCGCTGGCTTAGTGCCGTAGCCATCATACACATCTTCCGGGTACCGGCCTAAACCGACCCCTTTAAGAGGCCTCGTCAACTCAGGGGAAGCGGAAGGCGATGCGGAGTTGATGGGGAAACGGACATGTTGGTCACGAACAAGTGCCAACAGCGAGACGAGAATTTCGTCCGAGTGAGGTGGGTAGAGGGGATTTAGGGATGCCGCGGTGGTATTGAGGGCGGGGGAGCCGTGGAGAGAGCCGAGGAGGAGACCGCAGTCGAGGCCGGAGCGAGAGCTGTCAAGGGTTTCGATAAGGTGACCTTTGGAGGGATCCCAGAATGCTGGGAGGAAATTTTCAAGGGCATCGGCTTGTGATCTGTACCATTCTGCAGCACCGTCGTCGTGGAACGCAAGGGCGAGATCAACGCCTTCGCGGAGAGCGCGGAGCTGGACCATGGCGGTGAAGAAATGGAGTCCTTCGACTTCTTCCCAAAGGTCGAATCCTGTGCGGTTCCAGAAGTGCGAGACGTACTCGAGGTCGGCTTTGATGATGCTGTTTGCGGGCAAGGAAGGATGGTAGAAGGGTGTGAACCAGTTCTCTGAATCGTCACTGGTCCACAGGGAAGGATTCGAAGCGTTATAGGCTCGTAGGTATTCCATGAGCGTCACGGCTCTTAGAGCTGGTCCATCTCGCTGAGGACGCCCCCATGAGCCTACAAAGGCAGACCCATCAGCCTCGAACTTGGGCTCTCCAAGCCCTGACAAGTCTGAGAAGGTGCCCGAAGGATTGCTTGTATGTTGCAATTTGTATTGTAAAGAGGCGTAGGCATCGAGTATGGCGACAACGTTCGAGGAGAGGTTGACAAAAGGATCGTCGGCATATAGGTCAACCAATGTTGAAGTGGTGATTGCTGCATCTCGTACCCCTAGAACACCATACATTAGCGACGTTGATGGTAGTGTTGAGGTGGCCACATACACTGATAATAGTAGTTGGGATGTTTCCTGGAGGGACTCGCAATAACAGAGCCTGGTGCAGCATCTAATACATTGCGTCCTCCTGGCGCAATGTTTGCAAGAAGATTGTCTATAGCAATCTCCTGTTCTTTTTCTAACCACTTATCTAGCGAGCACTCTGGTTTCTGTTGTAGCGGACTCTGTCCAACACCCGGATTATGCGGAAGCGGAGGGATAGCGTGTGCAAAGGCGTATAATACAAGGTAGGCAGCAAGAACTAAAGGCCCGAGGAACGTCATGTTTTAATTTGTAGCCAAGAAGAGAAGTCTAAGAAAGGTTGAATGTTCAGTCACATCTAGTGCGAGCAGTCTAAGAAGTGAACACGGGGAGAAGATTGAAGAGAAGAAAAAGAAGAGAAGAGAAGAATCAGAGAATGAAGGCGTCTACAGGGAAGAAACAATCATGAGGCCTGGGCTGAGATGCCTTCCTTCCTACCGCAAGATGGGAAGGAGCACATGGCCAACTTCTCTGTCCAGGGCCTCGGCATTCTCGTGCTGACGATGGCATAGGCAGCGGCCTGTCGAGTGCACGGGAGTTGGCAAGCGGAATGACAGGATTGACGTGATCCAGTCGGAGCAGCAGGATCATATCCAGCCAGCGGGAAGAGCGTTATGAAGGCGCAGCGGGTTGGCTTCAGAAGAGGTGACGTGTGCGGATGACGAGAAAACAGAAACACCGAAAGCGAATGACCTGCGCCAAGAACTTCTTTTCCATGTCGTGTGACTTGACCTGGTGTTTTGCCCCTCACCATTTTCTCCTTCAAGCGCCTCAGGTCCGGCCTCGGATGGATGGGAGATCTCTGTCGTTTCTGCAGGAACTGAGATGTATACGCAGGGACCACGGGCTGTTGGAATTTGGAGATGTGGTGTCTTATGAAAATGCACGTGATCGGGATTGGGACGTCGTCTACCGGGGATCCTTGGGTCGGTCTCTAGGCGTAAATGTGGTACATATATCATGCCCATTTCAGCATCATTCTACGGCCATGAGTGCAATCATGTCTAGCTGCGGAGAGATTAATTGACAGTTGTGGATTTCGGCCTCAGGACGTTCATGTATTTCAAAGGCTGATCTTTTGACCATTGGTGTAACTCAAGTCAGACTGCCCATGTCAGACCGCCCAATCCAAGACCTCACAAGACCACACCATACGAAAAGCTGAAAATGTATAGAACTAAGAGGCTTTACAATCTACAAGAACATGTGCCAAGAACAAGTGCGAACACAGTAGCTGCAGTAACAAAGGAGAAAGATCTGGTCTGAACAGGCCCGACCCGATCCGCGTCAGCAGCAAAGTGTAGACTAGCAGCAAAACCACCGGGTATAAATCTGCTCTACAAAGCCCTCTCAAAAAAAAAAAAAAAAAAAAAAAAAAACTCCCATGACCCATGCAGTGAGAGAGTAGCCTGCCCATCCACACCAATGCAAATGCCACAACGCGCCTCCCATCGCCTGAAAACAGAAACAGAAAAGGTAGGAAAAAAAAATAACAAAGGAAAAAGCGTGCGCAACTCAGTCCATCGCGAGATGGTGGATGGTGATAATAACTCTTCATCTCCTCTCTTCCTTCTCTCCCCGTTCCCACCATAAAATAACCAAAAAAAAGCTTCTAAACCTCCGCCATAAGCTGCTCTCCCTCATCCAACATGTTCATAATCAACCCCAAATTTCCCACCATCTCCCTCGCTTGCCCCACAAGCAACAACTTTTCTGCATTCGCCGGCAGCCCCAAATAGGTTGGCGGCTCTCTCTCCGGCAACCCATTAACCCAGTTCATAAACTCTTTCCACCCCGTCGCGCTCGGTAGCACCAGACCCTTGCTGCTCTCACTCTCTTTTACGATTTCGAAATTATCTTCAAAGGCGGCGGGAGTCATGATGCTGTCGACAAACTCGCTAAGCGCACGGAAGTCCGCCTCGTCGTCAATTTTGCCGCCGTACATTTCCGTGACGAGGGTCCGAATCATGTCCCAGGGAATGTTCTTGGGTGCGATGTTTGTGCGTCCGAGGGCGACAGATTCGATCCAGGTGTCGATCACGAAGCTGCAGCATTCATACTATATAATACTTAGTCCTGGTTTCGTACCAAAGTGATATGGGGTAAGACTTACATCGCTGTCATTGAACTCCCAGAAGCCCTTCCAGCCCAAGCTGGGGGCATACCTTAACCGTTCTTGAACCACAGCATGAAGGAATGACAGCAGTAGATACACTCTAGCCTTCTCCACCGGCTGCTTTGTAGCCTTCTCAGCCAACGAGGAGAGCGAGTCCTTCATGTTAGCTCGAATACCAGCAGGCTGTTCATACATCAAGATACGCGAAGCTCGGAGAAGATTGACCGGAATCTTGGGGCTGGATTCCATAGACAAGAAGAGTCTGAAGTCTGGATGAGGCTTGAGAGAATCAATCCGTTTCTCGAGGCTCTGTAGCCAAGTTGGTGCAAGGTGGACATTCTTAATCAAGACCCAAGACCCTGTGGCCGCCGCGTTACTGATTGCCTTGTCCGCGCTTGCTACGCCTTCATTGGAGCCCATAGCAATGTTCGTGCACGTTGCGCGTTCCCGTTCAACCAAGTTGTCGACTTTGTAGCTCGCATCGAAACCGGGGCTTGAGCTAAGCGCAACCGGCGTGATTGCCGTGACTTGCTTGACAATCTCGCCCAAGTCACCGCTGGCATCCAGTAATCCTTTGCCAAATACTTCGGTGACGAAGCGCTCAACAGCTGGCACGAAGCGATCCACGCGGAAAAGTTTGACAAGAATGAGTGCCCGAAGCTGCTGGTCAAATTTCTCGACTTCTGCAGGCCATGCTTGGGGTACACATTGTTCTGCGAGTTCTTCGGTGAAAAATGTGTACCACGCATCAGCATCGGGGCTTTCCAGCTCATTTTTGAACAGTGGAAGTTTGGCAGCACGAGCCATGACTTCCTCCTTCCGGTCGTACTCGGTCGATACGTCTACTCCTTCCAGATCCTTGTCGAGTATGGCGTCAATTAGGGTCTTGTCCATTTTGTATGGCGCAGCTTGCACAAGAAGCATGGCCAAAGTGACCCGGTCCTTCTGTAACAGAGAAAGTGAGGTACGCCTATACGCGTCCGTGAAGAGCTCGCTCAGGATGTGATCAATGCGGCTAGCGTGGTTGCCGGATGCGCCTGATGTCTTCACACGACGAAGAACCGCATCGAAGATTCCGGTGAAGTATTGAAGGGAGAACTGATAGAAGTGGTTGATATGATGAAGTTGCTCCAAGACTGCAAAAATCGCCGAGCAGGATCGAGCGATGATGGTATACTGGAGAGTAATATTCTCCACCTCGGCCATGACACCTTCAGTCTCAGCTACCTTGGCAGAGATTTCTCCAGCTTCCTTCTTCAAGGTTTCAAGAGTCTCAATGACGCGATCATCGTCGAGGATATTGCCACGAGACTCGTTCAAGGCCTGAAGTAGTCGCTTCTCAAGTTGCCGAAGGTGGACGCTGAACTCTCCTTGCATCTTGATGAGATTTGATCGTCGCTCGTCAACATCTGGCCGTTCTGACTTTAAGACTTCGTTTAGCGTCTGCGTCTGTAAGCTACTCTGGGTGACAGTAAAATTAACAAAGGTCGTCCGGCTGCAAATGTCTGGGGCGAAAGTCGCTGAAGGATCCCTTGTGGACAAGTAAAGCTTGAAGGAAGGCGAAAAATCTATTTCCTGTTTGCCCAGTTGAATAAGAACGCGGCCACCAGTCTTCTGATACTCCTTGTTGAGAACGTGATTCAGAATAGGATCCAGGTGCTCAGCATCTTGAATAAGAATAGGATTGCCAAAACGGAGTGAACTCTCAAGTTGCTTGGTGAAAGAGTCATCCAGGAAGCTCGTAACAGTAAGCCGGCGATCCTTGCATTCATTCTGCAGAAACTCCGCGGTTCGGCCAGAGGGATCAATGATAAGTGGATAGCGGTTGAATCTCTTGAGGATAATAGCGTTTTCTGTGCACAGATCGTCCACTGGCAAGGCATTGTCCTGCCAACTCAACCTTTCATCGGCAGTAGAAAGGTACTCAGTGACCGGATTGTGGGCTTTGAAGCTGATCCCTGAGAGAGAAAGGTGGTGGAGCCAGTCGTCCATCATTGTTTTCCGGTACTGTTGGTCATAGTAGCCCCCATAAGCAATGAAGGCCGCTGCGACTATGACGTCCCCAACGATTGTGTCAATTTGAGTTTCGAAAGACTTGCTGCTCCCCTCCCATCTAGATCGCTCAGATGATAAACTCTCTAGAAGGCGTACGCTTCGATCAACTTTGAACTGAACTCTTGTCATTTCGGACTTGATTGTTTCAGTCTCGCGGATCAGAGCCGCGTACTCAGTCTTGTACCTGGCGATACTCTCTTCAAGGGCCTTGATTGTGTTTTCCGTTTCTTTAGCTTGATTCTTGGTCTCTTGAGCGTCGGCTTCGAGTTGCCCAACCTCCTCTCGTAAAGGCCCAACACGATCCAAGATTTCGGAGAAATGTACTTGAGCGATAACCCATTGCACTAGTGGACCACAGGCCTTGCTGGCACGATTAACCCTCTCGAAAGTAAAATCTTCCTTAGAAAGATATTCATTTTGCATCTTCGCACGATTTTGCCGCGTCATATGTTTCTCGTTGTCGTAATTGACGATGCTGGCAATAAAATCATCGCGCCTAACTATCGAAACGATTGTCTTCCAGCTATCAGGTCGGTGGCCAAGCAGAGTGCAGACAGCTTCGAGGGCTAGTTTCACGCCGGCAGGAGGATTTTGCATAGACCGAACTTCCGTGAGATGTTGGCGCTTGATATTTTGAACGCTCTTCTGTGCTTCGAGAACGGCAGGTTCTGCATTCGCCAGATCCTCCATTACTACCTGCCTCCGCAGAGCAATTTCCGTTTCCGCTTTTGCCAAGTTCGATTGGATTACAAGAGATTTCTTTTGGCGTGCTTCCGCTTCTTGTTGGTCAGTTACCATTCGCTGGAGCTTCTCATTCGCCTCTGCATTTTTCTTCTCCAATTGGCTCTGCTTCTCAGCGAGGCTGACGCGTAAATCCCTGACTTTGTCGACCGTCTCCCTCAACTTTTCAAGACCCACATTGAGGTGTCGCTGTTGCTCTTCGAGATCCTCTCGCTTCTCATTGTACAGTTTCACGTATTGTGCGACGAAATCGAGGAAATGTCTAGGCGTCAGATAGGTGAGCTTGTTTTGCTGCTTGTGTAGTCTCTTGCTAAAGTGCTGTAAGGAGTAATGGATGTAGACCATGGCATTGACAACCGTCTCGCGGTGCGACGGTGGGAGATTGAGCCCGCGATAAGCGACAGGGATAGTATCTGGCGCGGTGAAGTTCGTTCGGTCAAGGTCAATTGATTGAGTCAACTCAGAGCCAACTTGGAAAAGGGCTTGATCGGACCAGTCGCCAAACCAATTGAGTACACATCGGTTGAATAGGGCAGGGCTGGTTGCAGCTTTGGACGACAATCCTTCCTCTGGTGGGTTCATTGTGAAGACCACGTGCAAGTTCTTTACAATCTGTTGCGTGAACCATTTATAAAGCTCTTCTTGCGAGTCGAGGAGCAGGCCTTGCCTTTGCGCACCTTCTTTGCACGAGGTCATCAGGGAAGCATATTCATCGCCTTCGAATAATCCTGGAACTTCCGCGTTGGCCAGTAAAGTGTTCATGCGCTCAAGGAAGCCCGAGTCAAGAACATTAGATTCATCCATAATGAAACAGATCTTTTCTCCCTTGCACCCCGATCTTCGAAGAACGTTTCGTAGATCGTCGTCAAAGTCTTCGGCGGAGTACTTCCCATGGACCTTGATTTGGTAAACCTTTAGTCCATTCATCCAGGCCACGAAGCGCGACAAGGTCGTCTTCCCGCTCCCGCTGACACCAATCAAGATGAGATGTCCCTGAGGCTGGCGGAAAACGCGATCGATCCGTAAGACATGTTCCAGAACATCGTTGAATAGAATCAAGGGGACGTCAACTTCCTCCTCACAGAAAGTCTTGAGCCGGGCTTTAACAAAGTCTCGAAGTTGGTCACGATCGACTGGGACATAGTGCTTGGAAAGCCAGTTCGAGAATAGGATGGGGCCACCTAGGGCTTTATGCTCATCGATAGTTGGGAAATTATCCAATGCAACACGATGAACACATTCTTCCGTCCATTTCCGTTCATCTTCAGCGATAAGGCGGTCCTGGAAAAGACGAAGGGCTTCATGTGCCCAGATTCTGACCAAGCCTTCAAGAGTTAAGCTTTCAAGGGGTCGGAGAGCTTCGTACACACCGCGCACCCATCTAGTCAGCTCTCTAGGAGAATACACATAATGAGGTTGGATTTCCGGAGTGAACTTCTTCTGCGATTCAGCATAGAGCTGGACCATTGCCTTCGTCAGTGGCTCCGAATAGCCTCGCAAGGACGGAATAATCTTCAGTACAGCGCTGTTGAACGTTCCATAAATCTGTAAAAGCGACAACTCGCCAGGATAGTCCACCATGATTAATGGTGAATGGCGTAAAAATCTAAGCGCCATAGGCGTACGGCCTGCATCGGTTGGCGGATTGCAGGCACCGACAAATTGGATGCGGTCCAAAGTAACCCAAGTCTTGTCGGTGGTTCTCCAGAACCCGTTTTGTTCCACAAGCTGCCTTAAGAACGAGATCGCTCTTTGAGTCCCGTATTTATCTGGGGCCGGAAGGTTTATTTCATCACAGAAGATGACTAACCAGCGGCCAATCTGAGTTGGTGTGAGAACGACACCATTCAAAGTCTTCTTGTATTCACAATACTGTTCGAATGTCTTGATGAGAAGATCGGGGGTAGTCGCGCTCGAAAAATTGAGTCCAACGACTTCCATGTTTGGAAGCTTTCTGAGGGCGCTGAATAGGGTCATTGTCTTACCGGATCCAGGCGGGCCACAGAGGAGAAGAGGCTTGTGTTCGGCGAGCCAGGAATACAGAACGTCCTCATGTCGTATTGTGTCAAGAGTTGGAATGACTACATCCGTTTGGGTGATAGAATGCGTATTAACCTCAACGTTTGGAACCTGCGACTGCCACAAGGTCCAGTCGGCCTTCGGTAGAGACACATCAAAGTCGATTAGTGAAGTCCCTTCACTCAACGGAGGTATGTCGACGGTGGTAAGACCGGCAAGAAGGTCCCCGAATGCCTTTCGTTCAAGTAGCGGACAGTCTCCGGTTAGCGACCACACTAACGCAAGAAGTAGTTTTTTCGATAGATATGATTCAATCTGAGTGTCTTCCAAGGCGAAATCCTGGTGCTGCACATTGTACTCAAGAATAGATCTGCACGTTTTGTTCAGTAGCGAAAATAGAGTGTTGAGTGCCCGGATGTCAGTGTACTCCATAATGTGGTGGAACTGTCGCGATATGCTGAGCGCCTTTTCAATGAATTCATCTTCGGTTAGCTTGATCTGCAGGAAGTCGGCAACTTGTCCCTGGACTGCAAGTGCCCTTTGAGAGAGCTGTCCTGGTGCAACTGAGTCGTCCTCCAGGTCTTCGAAAGGAACCGCTCGGAGATTTTGAATGTAGTTTGAAATCATCATGTCTGTTGAGACCGTGTCATCGCTAAACCAAACCATGCCACAACGACTGACAGTTGCAAGTGTAGCATATTTCAGTGTCTCAACTTCGAACATGATCCGGACGTTCGGCGGAAGATTGAGACGCTCGCCATTAGGAAGTGTGAGTAATTTGTTATCATCCAAAACGCTGTTCAAGTTCTCCACCCACTCTGGGTCGACATCGCCGTCGAAAACGATCCAGTGCCGTTTAGTATCTTCTCCGCGAAGGTTGTCGACAATTTTGCGGAGTATGCTTGTGAAAAGCCCGTCGGTCCATTCGCGGGTGGTACTGTCTAAATTACCATAGAGATTTTCCTTGGACATGACCTTAGGGTCAATAACGTGGAAAATACTTTCTACGCCTTCAACTCGCTGGAGGGCTGAGAGTAATGTCTTCCAAGCCGCTGACTTGCCCGACCCAGATGAACCGACCATCATCACACCGTGATGAAGAGCCTGTATCTGATATAGCTGTAGAATCTTCGTCATCCACGAGTCACTCACAACAAGCCTCTTCTCGGCGGCAGCGTCACAAATGGCTCGCTGTAGTTCGTCCATAGGTGCAGGGATGTATTGTACGCTTGGAAAAGATTCCGTTTCGACCTCTTTCATTATCTCGACATCAGAGCGGATCAACTTCGGTGCCATCGTTTCACGTAAGCTTTGTACAATGATCTGTGGTTCGATGATCTCTTCGTCTGGCAATCCACCCTGAATCGCAATGCGGGCTCGCTTCAACCCGCCAGAGCTAACTAGCACACTCTTCAGCGCACGTAAACCAAAGTCGTAATGAGCTTGTTTGGAGAGACTGATGGCGCATTTGTCGAAAAACGGAACGACCTGTGTGGAGAGTTCTTTGGCACGACTGAAACCTTGGGAATAGAGCATGACTTCGGCAATAAGTTCTTTATCGGGCTTCGACATTGCAACGCTTCTGAAAAGCTTCTTCAAATTGTCGGGAAGATTGGACCGACCGGCGTATCCAGGGTTCATAGTGATGAAGATTCCAGTATGGGCATTGACTTTTAATTGTCGTCCGATGAGCTCGATCTCGGATTTGTTTTCTGTGACGCCCTTTCTTAGACCAAGCTGGATATTCTGTACCTGTTGAGAGACTGCTGATAGTATCCTCTCTTCTAGACGGTTGAACTCGTCGAAACAGCCCCATGCGCCAACTTGGCATATACCAAGGAAGATTCGGCCCATGGCCTGGAAGTCGAATGTGTCGTCACAGCAGAAAACTAGGGTGAATCGTCCGAGTTGGACACCCAACGCCTTCACCGATTCCGTTTTACCTGTTCCTGCTGGGCCATAAGGAGACCCGCCAAGGCGCTGACAGAGGGCCTGCGTCAATGTCAAGAAGCAACGGTCGGTAAGAGGAGTTCGGACGAGACGCTCTGCCACGCCGAGGTATTCAAAACCGTAATCAAGCACGGCATTGGCCATTTTGATTTTCAATCGTTGAAGCAATTCGCTCTCCGGATCATAGACGTAGCGCATCTGAAGAAGCCACATGTGGTGAGTTGCTGAACGAGCTCCGACCTTTTGAAGTTTACCAATGACATCTCGCTGATGTACGAATTCGGTGATGAGATGCTCGCATTTCCTTCTTTGGATTGGCTCCAGGTCTCGAAGTACAGCAGTGGCAAGCAACTTGAGAATGCTTACTTGCCGGTCGTACAGTTGTGGCAAAGCCGTGCCTCCATCACTCAGTGCCGCTTGAACCGAAGAAGTCCAGCAAACCTGAGTTGCCAGCACCACAACCTGAGCTGGGTACTTGGCGATATAGGCGTCGAAAGCCATGGGGTCCATTGTTTCAGCTGCAATGAGCGCGTTGAATTCCTGCGTAGCTTCGTGAAGAAGTTCTGCAAGAGCTGTCTTCATGTTCAGCTCTAGTGCGCCCAACCACTCATTGACTCTAGGTGTTTTAGCCAAAGAGATTTCCTTTCTCATCATCACTTGCTCGCCCTCTTTTGAAGTAAAGCCGCGGATAGTGGAGTTTTCATCGGTTATCAGGCCAGAAATTCCTGCAAACATCTTCCTTAAATGTTTGGCGATCCGAAGAGTATCGTTATTATTACCGATAATTTCCAAGAGATCTTCGTCACCGACAAAATAGAATCGAGGAAACGAGACTCTCTCCCGTTCGAGATACTCTCCTAGAGCCTTCTGGATTTTGTTTAGTAGTTCAGCGAGACGCTCGAGCGATTTTTGAACCCCTGATATGGCAAGCACATCGAGGACGTAAGGCGATCTGGTGACCTTTTTCATAACGGAGAGAAATTCAGAATTGATATTTTGGAACCGAGATGATTCCATAGGCAGGAGGTGCTTGATGTCGGCATTCCCAGTGAAAACTCCCTCCAGGTAAACCCACTGTCGCTGGACATCGATCCATACGTCAAAGAGAACATGGACTCGGTTCAGCTTCTCTTCCCACGATGAAGCATCCTCCTCGAACTCCTTATAGTACGGGGAGTGTCTCATTGCCTGCAGAGAATTGAGATTTTCACTGCACTTGGCGAAGAGGTCGTCCCAGCCACGAATTAGGCGACATTTATTTTGATAATGAACCATCTCCAGAGAATAATTCTGCCAAGTCTCGCGAACTTGTTTGAGGAACTCCTCCAGCGCCATTTCTCCTTGGGCTTGTGTTATGACATCGCGAATGACAGCCTCGCTCGCTCCGAGTTGAAGATCCCAAACGTCACCGAGAGTTAACGATAGCTGCGAGTATCTCTTTGTGGGTTTCAGCTGCTTGAAAATTTTCACCCAGTGCCGTTCTCTCACTGCTTCCGACCGCATTTCTCCAAGTAAGGGATTGACTTTAAGAAATTGTCGCAGAACGTTCTGAACGTGTTCGAAAGCTGCGTACTGGCGCATCCGGCTAGGCATCTCTTTTGTCATCTTTAGAAGATTGTCTAGAGATTGTCGTAACTTTCGGGGTTGCGTGCTGGTCCACAGAGTATCCCTTAGGTCGTGAAGGCTATTCCAGATCGTGGTCAAAGCAGCCCAAACCGACTTGAAATCCTGCACTTCTTCAAGCAGGGTCGAAAGAACATTCTCACCCGAAGCAGGAAGGTTGAGTGCTTCTTTCGCTTTTGATACCATCTCGGACTCGTTTCGCAACTGAGTGAGCTTAGTATCGAAAGACTGCAGAGTGCTCGAAGCTTCCTCCGGAGGGATGGTCCCAGATACAGGTTTCTCTTCCCCCCATTGAGCGATGATGTCCGCAATTTTCTGGGTGACAACCTTGTCTTCAGCAACGATTTTAGCTCGAAGGGCGTCACTTTGGTCGTAGACGATTTTGCTCTTGCGTTCTAGGATATCGTTTAATGTAGTCCACTCATGGTCGATTTGTTCCATTGGGAGCCAGTTAGCTGGGAATTGATAGCGTTGACGGCTCAGGGCGGTCTGTCCCTGTCGGAAAGTTTCAACCTCAGGGCCCCAAGCCTGAGCCTTGCGCCTGCATTGCTGCACTGTTGTAATGAAGGTGACCGCTTGGGCTGTAGACGATGCTTCGAGAGTTTGACCTTCAAGGTCCTTGCGTGCCTTTTCGATTTCAATGAAGACTTCCGACATGCGATTACCGAGTCGACCGGCAAACTTGAGAAGAATCTCATGCTGCCATTGATCGTATTTGGCGTTGACCTTGACTTGGACCTGTTCATAGTCGATAGTTACGTACCCAAAGGAACGTGTGACCTCAGAGGTATCGAACGTAGCTCGGGTTTTACGAAGTTCTTGCAAGAGCTGCAGCCATCTCGACAAGTCCTCACCCACTACATCATACACATGATCCGATTGGAGATCCCACAGAGACTGAAACTGGAGCCATTCATCGAGATACTCGGCTATGCTACGGATCTTATCCTCTACGGCGCGGTAGACCAAGGTAAGGGATTCAGTACAGCGACTTGGAAGATCGGAAAATTGGGAAGCCGAAGAATCGGGCACGACTTCTAGCCGCATTTCGTACCGAGATGCTTTGACCTTCTCTAGAGTGCAAATCACACCAAGCCATTGATGCAGCTGGTCCAACCAGCTTGCCCTGGCAAACTCGAGCGGTGGTTCGAGGTAGATGACCTGGTTGCGCATCGTGATTTCGTGGACGAGATGTGCCAACTTGGGCAATTGCTTCTGCTGGTCTGACGCGTCGGGGGGGTTCGTACTTGTTCGGCGTTCTGCACTCTCAGCATGGTCAAACACGTCGATCCATTCCTTAATTGCTTGATTCAGTCGTATCAAAAGAATCGCCTCTATTCGAGAATTCATCTCAGAGACCCATTTGGATAGATTGGCATAATTCTGCAAGTTGAGCTGATCCACGGCCCTCTGGATAGTTTCGAGGTTCTGGCGGAATGGTTCACTTCCATACGGACATGTTTCGAGGTCCCCTAAAGCCTTCTCCACTGTAATGTTAACGGAGCCTAAGGTAGAAGTCTTGACTTGAAGTAATGATGTCGCAGCAGCAAAATCTAGAACGAACTGCACATGCTTGCTCGGTTTCGTATCAATACGTGCGGCCGGGCCACTACGCCCTGAGGCTACGAAGGGGCCTTGCCGAATATGAAGGTCGTAGGCATGTACAAATGACTCCCATTTCAGTGGGACACCTTTGACGACGAGACCTTGTACATCGTTCAGATAGCCGTTCAAGAGCATCGAAACTTGAGTCATCTCGCTAATCACTCGTATGGTCTGTGAGTATGTGCGGACACTCTCCATCAAGCTAACCGCGAAAGGATATACTCGTTTCGCTTCCTTGGAAATGTTGTTGATTGCATGGGGGATTTGGTAGTTCCGCCATGTCAGGTTGCGTACTTCTTTGAACAAGGCAATGATCTGAGCATCAAAGTTGACTCCAAGCTCCAAAGAATTTCCAGCCGCACGATTTCGCGAGATCATGAATAGCCGACCGCCAATTGAAAGATTCCGTCGGGCAACTTCTTGCAGCCACGATTCAAATATTGGTCTCGTATCAAGCTTTTTCCTGAACATCTTGCTTTCAGTGTCGAGTTTCTGTCCTTCGGCGTGCAAGCTCCAGTCGTTTCCTAGAATGTCTTCAACCTTTTTCATGTAGCCATCCAGTTGTCGCTCAATTTGTTTCGCCCAGATGACCGCGCCTGAGACTGGAGCAAAATCGCGAAGCTGGGCCATTGCGTGCGCTTCTGAATTTCCATACTGCTGCTTGAATCGTTCGTGAAGTGCTGATATGTCACGCTTGACAGTGTCAATAAGCTGAGTTTGATATTCGGAGATAGCACCTCGGATCTTAGGCCGCACGAACAGAGGATTGAACTTCGAAAAGACCCGGAACATTTCGTTAGCAGTCTTCGCCGTACCCAGGCGATCCCTAAGTCGAGCGATGATGGAATTCTCAACCCTTGAGGTGCGATCGTTGTAGATTTGCTCGGCTCGAACCCAGGCCTCTGTCCCTTCCTCGGACACATCCAGAACGTCGACATCCTTTAGAACTGCGTACGCTTGCGAAACCTCTTCGACCGCGTCCACATCACCAATTTCCTCGACAATGACAGCTTCGTGAGGCTGGGAGCCATCCGCAGCGTGTGTAGGAGTGGATCTTGAGCCAAGAACGTTGACAATGGTTCGTTGCAGCTGTTCATGGTTCTTGCGGAAAGTGCTGATATATTTAAGACGCTCCTGTGTGTTAATGTGGCGTGCGGCAATCTTGATGGGTATGAACTTTTCGTTTCTTCTTCGTGTGACTTCACGCGCGACGTTTGTGAACTCTTTGACGTTTTCCTCCCATGTTCGCCAAATAACATCAGCGGTCTTCATTATCGACTCAAACTCAGCATATTCCAAATGCATCAGGGACCTCCCATGAAGCAGGTCGTGTAGACGTGCATCCAAATCAGCCGAGATTGCCTCCACAAGGGGCAGTGCTCGACGCACTGGATATGGACAGATTCGCAGCTTCTTGTTTAAGTGATTAAAAATTAGCGTAATTGCTTCCTGCACCTTCTCAAGCGATGTCGCTGAAAGTAATTCATCTAGCGGGAAGTCACGCATCAGCTGGTTGTATTTCTGCACCATATCTGTCGTCTCTTTCAAGCCAGTGTCAGCACTGAAGCTCACAGTAGCTTGGAAGCGCTTGGCATTTTTTAAAACATCCAGAGTCAACCTGACACCCTCGCTGCGGAGTTGGGCTTCAATATCCTCAAGTCTGGACTCCATCGACAGCCAGAAATTAATCTCTTGCCCTGCTGAACCGCTGCTTGGGTCTCTACTCGTCTTGGTGATGTTTTGTATCGATTTGATCCAGCCATTGACAATAGATTGTAGTCCGTTAAGAAAGGTGCTGTCTGAGAGAACCGCCGGCGGTATTAGCTCCGGCGTAGGTTTTACATCCCGCTGTTCTGCAGCATCTAGAGCAGACTGGATGACTGGATGTAATGGCAAGAGTAACCCTGGAATCTCAACGTTCTGCTGCAGATGCCGGAGGCTCAATTCGAGCTCGTTCATCTTTTTTTTTGCTCCAGGTATCCCCGTTCGCGCCTCATTATCCCCTTTGCTGTAATTGCTGGCTATACTCCGCTGTGACTTGGTGTATATATCAAAGTATGGTGCCAGCGCCAGATGCATAAACGAGTGGATGACTTCATAAGGTGAGGCCGCTGAGGCTTGTGAGGAGGTCGTGTTGTCGGTTGCAAGTCCTGGCAAATTTATGACGCGGACCTGTGAGCTGATATCCGTAGCTGGATCAATAGGTTGCGGTGGCTTTAGTATGGCAATGCACGCAGCGCAAGTTGAGGAGATAGAAAGCTCAGTGGAAAGTGTATAGGTGTAGTGACGCGGACCACCTGTAGGTTAGTTAGCTAGAAATCAAAGCACGTTTGACACAACTTGCCTTGACTTGTTTCCGGGCCATCTAGTTGGTTGGTATCAAGAATATCTTTCTGCACGTATATGGCCTCCTGGGTTTCGAGGGCAAATCGAGTACATCTCTGCAGAGTGTCTGGCAGTTTCGCTGGCGATAGCAAACTGCCAGTCGAGCGTAAATCCTGTTCCGAGGCTCCTAATGTGACATTTAAGACCTTGGCGAGATGATCCACTATGATCTGAGGGTCTATTGACGGAGGAGTAGGATTCGAGGGGTGGATGCCGTTGGCCACCCCTGGAGCCAAAGGACCCTCCATGATGAGTTCAAGGGTGAATTCGGGGCGGAGACATGTGGTTTGTCGTTTCTGTGGGGAGTGCAGAACGACAGCCTGAGGGTAATTCCGGTCGGGGCGATGGGGGGTTGATGATGGGATTGTTGATGAAATTGGTTGAGTTGGCTCTCAAAATAATCAAGCAGCCAACGCGACTGACTCTCATCTTGAGTTCGCGAAGAGGTCCGTGTGCACATCCACCATTCCCGCGGCTTAGCGTTCCGCCGTTTATGCAGGGGCATGACAGCAGCTATCCATTCACAACAAAATTTTCACGGGATAAGACGATAAATATGGATTTGGAAACATTTGGTAGTTGTCTCTAATATTTAAGGCCTTGAAACAGTCTCATTTTGCCCTAAATACGTGTCTTCGAAGACTTTTTAGTTCAGATGCTCACTCACATGCAATTTACTATGTCCTACTTTCACCTCAATTTACAGCGAGCAGATAATTTTACCAACAAGTGAACACGATTTAATCCTAGGCCGAGATACGCAAATACGCTCATACAATCTGACCGTTGCAGGTTTACTTCAAGTGACATGAGCCATGCAAGCAAATAGGTTTGGAATTGGTTTACGAGGTCGAAGACTTTCATGCCCAACTACCCACGTGTGTTGTAAGTAGTGCTACTTTTACCTCTTGTTACCTTTGTAGTAGAAGTAGATACAGTTTCCCATTATTATACAAGGCCGAAGACATCTAGGCCTAGCTACGTGCATGCATCCTGACTACTGCTAGTCTTGCCTAAAATCTCCCGACTTATCCGTTGCGTATGAGATTGGCAACTATTCCAAGCTGGAAATTAGTTTTGGGGAAACTGTATATAGCAAACTGGTCAAAATTAAGGGCATGTCATTTATAATTATCCCGATTAACGCTTGAGAACTTTAGCATAGTACCTATATCATCAAAGATTAGAGTAACAACTAACTGGCACCCAGACATAGTCTACGTGGATATTCTTCTCCAATCTTGTGCGTCTCTGGCTAGAATGTAGTCAAAGCTCCAGCTAGTGTAGAGAGATTATGTAAAGACAAGTATCATCAAAGATTATTACTATCGTAGTGTTCCCTTCGCTATAGTCAGGAAGGTGGTGATATTCATTTTCATTTTATCATCGTAAGGATATTTCCCCCAGGAATATCCTCGTCCGATTTATATTATAGTCCGGGCCGCCTGGAGACTTCTGTGCGTCTTCCATACATAGCGTGAAGTCTCCTCGTAGCCATCGCGGTATTTCTCGGTGTAAACTCAACACCAGCCCTCATAGATAGCACCTTCCACACTCTCTAATCAACAGACCACACCTCCATACTCCCCAGCCACTCCTCCTCAACCACAACCTCCTCCAAAACCCTCAACGTCCGACTCCACGGAACCCCAAACTTCCCCGAATTAATCTTACACACCCTCGCCCCCACTACACCCCTCCCCTCCCCAACCTGCCTCAACAAGTCCCTCACAGCCGGCCCGGTATTCGCAAGTATTTCTTCCGGCCCGTCCTTCCTCCGCCCATACCTCGCACTCGTGAACAGACACCCGACCCAATGTTTCGGCCTGCTGGGATCTGTTTCGCAGGGCGGGATGAGCAGTGCGGTGCCGGTGCGTACGTGCTTGGAGAGACAGTGCGAGTGATAAGCTTGGTAAGCGCGCGGATAGCGGTCTTTGAATGCGGCAGCAATGCCGGCGCCCCAGCTGCCTTGGGTGTTGCAGGCGTGGATGAAGAGGGTCTGGGCCGGGGCGGCGAAGATGTCGCCGGTGTGGTGGGTTAGGGTGAGGTGGATTGGTTGTGAGGGTTGTTCAAGGGTTGCTGGGGCTGTGACTGCTTCTTGAGCTTTTGAGAGGTCGTTTGGTGGTGGTGGTAAGTTGGATGGGTTAGTACTTGGGGGATGAGTAGCTGAAGACAGAGTTGTACGGTCCAAGTTGTCTTCGGGATCTTCTGCCGCTTTCCTCTTCTGTGGAATATTGAGGGCGACTCTCTGATCATCCTCAGATTCTATTTTCTCCTGTGCCATATTTGCAAAATTCCTGAGGTGTGTGATCTTCAAGGGTCAAAAGTTGAAGGTTTATCTCGCAGCCTGGCACGACTCACGCCGTTGCTTGGATCCTCTCGTCCGACCAATCAGCTTCCAGCCATCCAAACGTCTTTCTTTTCCACTCGAAAGCTCACATCACCAAACGCAAACACACCCTCCACCTCCAAGCCCAACCCACCTCTCCCCTCCGCACACCATGCCGGCCCTCACAACCAGCACCCGCACGCTCGCCCGCACCTGGACAGCACACCAATTGCCCGCTGCGCGCGCCGCCTGCTCCGCGCTGCAGACCCGCTCCCTGTCCGAGGCCTCGGCATCCTCGTCCTTCGACTCGCCCTTCAAGGCCAGCTCCTCCGAGCGCACGACCAAGATCCCTAGTTTCGCGAAATATAGGAACAATGCTAGCGGCGAGAGCGGACCGAAGGTATTTCAGTACTTTATGGTTGGTACTATGGGCGCGTTGAGTGCGTTGGGAGCGAAGGCGACTGTGAATGGTGGGTTCTAGCTTCTTTTCGTTCTTCGATGATGGGAGGGTGTAGGTGGAGGAGGACGGGGGATGGAAGAGGGCAATTGGGATGGGGGAGGGCAATTGGCGGTATTGAGCGTTTAAATGGAGGACGGCGGACATACCTTGGGAAAAGCTTTACTAACTCATGATGCTACCTACAGATTTCCTAGTCAACATGTCCGCATCTGCCGATGTACTCGCTCAAGCTAAAGTCGAAATCGATCTCGCTGCCATTCCTGAGGGCAAGAACGTAAGCTCCCCGACACGACGATTCTAATATGGAGGCCCGTGGAAAGATTGGAAGCTTATATATCATCCAGGTCATTATTAAATGGCGAGGCAAGCCCGTCTTCATCCGCCATCGCACCGAAGCCGAGATCAAAGAAGCAGAAGACACAAAGTGGGAATCTCTGCGAGATCCCCAGCCCGATTCTGACCGCGTTAAGAGGCCGGATTGGTTGATCATGCTTGGTAAGTTTCACGACTTGCATTGAATCGCCACCTTCTACCCACTTCCATCCTGCAGCTCCCTCCTAGTTCCATCAAAGCAACCCAAAGACAAAAAAATCATTTTTACTGATATATGCATTTGCAGGCGTCTGCACCCACCTCGGCTGCGTCCCAATTGGCGAAGCCGGCGACTATGGCGGCTGGTTCTGTCCTTGCCACGGCTCCCACTACGACATCTCCGGCCGCATAAGAAAGGGCCCCGCGCCGCTGAACCTCGAGGTCCCCGTGTACGATTTCCCCGAGGAAGGAAAGGTCGTCATTGGTTAGAGGCATTCAATGTATAGTAGATTTCAGATGCTTGAGGATAGAAGCTGGGGGGCTGTGTTGATAGGAGCGGGTTGTCATATGTAGACGCAATGGGAGTGCTTTTAAAAATTATAAGATGTGCAAGGGTGATTTGGAAGGGTGGTGTGGAATGATGTAGGTGATGTTTGCTGCTGCCGATGCTGATGCTGATGCTGATGCTGATGCTACTGTCATTATATGGATCAAGGTGTGTGGAATTGAGATAATTGAGTCATAATCGCTATGCAACTAGCACAATTCTTACTACCATTCAAGATACGCCATAGCCAGTGTCACACCAACACCTTCCCTGAAAGAACCCCTGAACGCCTTTTCCAACCCTCTGAGAAACCCATAAATAAAGAATCTTTTGCCCGCGCTCTCAAATCCCCTAAGGATCTCTTCCTATCCCATTAGTTGTCGTCCAGCCTGACTGTATACTCTTACTATCGGTCTTTGGTCCCCGCATCTCCATCTCTAGCTGCATCGTAGCCGGATCGTCCTCCTTGCGCGTCTCGTCTGCGTCGACATCCATGTCGTCCACGCCCTCTTCTTGTGCTTCTTCTTCTTCTTCTTCTTCTTCTTCTTCTTCTTCGTCATCATGGTCTCCGTCGTCTTGCGAGGGCTTAGAATCGCCGTTGGGAGAATGCTGCGTAGTGCCATTAGTAAGATTCGGGGGCCCAGCGACAGTGGTCTGGCCGTTCGAGAGAATAGGCGCGGAGGAAGCTAATGCTCCAGCTTTCACAGCCTTCTGCTCCTTAAATTTCTTGAACGTTATTGTCTTCGGTACGACGTCTGCGAGGAACTCGAGATTATCAATGCGGGCTACTGCGTTTGCGACGTCTCGATATTGAATGTTGCGCCGCGGCTTCCGCTCTGTTTTCACGACTATATGGGTTTGCTCGGCGAAGTGTTGAATGAACATTTCTGTTGCGAGGGCGATGACGAAGGCGGCGTTGTTGGAGCATGCGGAGACGTCGTCATCGGCGTTGATGATCTTTTTGACGCGAGCAACTGGGGTGGAAGGTGTTAGTGGGTTGGATGGATTTGGCTCTCTGAGTGATGTTTGAAGAGGGGATGGGGGAATGAGGTTGATGAGAGCTTAGAGTAATGGGCTAGGATAGGACTTGGTGGAGAAGGAAAGAGGGTCCTCGGAGTGGTGCTTGGATAGAGACTCCACATGCAGGTAGCAGCGCTCGAATAGAGTTCCTTCTGTCCCACCGAGGAATATTTTTGAAGGAACAAGAAAGTATTAGATCGAAAAAGTAAAGAGAAGTCTGAACTTACGCGGGAGGGATACTGAGCCTACATACTCCTGGGGAGGAGCGATTGGGGTGTTATTATAGGGCATAGTTGATATCTCGAGCTCTCGAGTCTAGACTGTATTCAGTGGTCGTTGCGGTGGTTGGATGTTAACGTCGGTAGCGTGGGTTATCGTGGGTTGATATAGACGAAGTCTGAAAGACAATGGCAGAGGGTTGTTACTTTGGTACATTAACGCGGTTTTTTGGACGTGATAATGAGTTTTCTCTCGCTGCAACGCGTGTGGTCGTGAAGGTGAGCGCCCGGGTGGAGGTGAGTGCAATTGTGGCTGGAGGCTCCCTCGCGCCTACATCCTGGGCATCGTCAGCGATGGCGCAGCTACCTCCGAAGAGCTTCAATAACGAATCGGCCAACAACGCTCTAACTACTGATATGATGTGGAGAGCTCTATAGAATAACCTCACGATGCGATGAACCGCCGATCGAGCTCCAACTCCGCGTTTCGCCAGCCGGCTCGTACTGGATCCTATACGCCCTCAATACGATCACTCACTCGACGAGTCAGTATTCTCTCTGCCGCTGAACAAGGCCAGGATGAAGCAGCAACGAGTGCAGACCATGCCATACATGAGGAAATTGAGGAAATAAAAAGATATGAGGTAGGCTTGAAGCTTGAATTATCTTCGTCTTTCAAATACGCTGACGAAAGCGTCTAGGACTTCACCACGATAGGTATTTAGACTCGTAGACGAAGACTGGAAGCTGTTTGGTCCACGATACTGAATGATACTTAGACTGGGTACAAGATGCTGCACGTGAACAGCTCCGGAGGAAAACCAGGCGGAAGGAGAAGGCAGGCTTCTTTGAGCGAGAAGGACGCCTAGGATGGAGAAGAAAGTTATGGGAATCGTATGATGCTGGGCAGGCATGGATAGTTGTTACTTTAGTTGGTATTTGGAGAATCGCCTCGTGTATGCAAATGCTAGAGGGCTAATACTGTCTAGGGTCTGCCATTGGATTGAACGCTGCTATTTTGAACATTGTCACTGAGTGGCTTTCTGATATCAAGTTGGGACACTGTACGACTGCATTTTATTTGAACGAGAATTTTTGCTGCTGGGGCGCAGAGAATGGTATGCCTTGAATTTATATCGTCGTGGCCAATGCTTATGCTGTCTAGGTTGTCCAGAGTGGAAAAGATGGAGTAGCTTCTGGCTCTTCAATTATTTTCTATACATCGCTTTTGCTGTAAGTCGCACGTATCTTGTTTTCAATTCTTCACGACTTCTGACCTTTATTAGATGCTTTTCGCATTTACTTCTGCCAGACTGGTCAAATCATTCGCCCCATATGCCGCCGGTTCAGGGATATCAGAGATCAAATGCATCATAACAGGATTTGTCATGAAAGGGTTCCTCGGAGGATGGACTTTGCTCATCAAGTCTATTGGCCTGCCTCTTGCCATTGCCTCTGGCTTATCGGTAGGAAAAGAGGGGCCAAGCGTCCATTATGCTGTGTGTACTGGAAACGTCATTTCACGGTTTTTCGATAAGTATAGGCGCAATGCTGCTAAGACTCGTGAAATCTTGAGCGCTAGTGCGGCAGCCGGTGTAGCCGTGGCTTTTGGCAGCCCCATAGGAGGCGTTCTTTTCTCTCTCGAGGTAATGCAACCAATCCCTAAAACCCAGATGGCGGGCTAATCCATATCTTAGGAAATGTCAAACTACTTTCCTCTCAAAACTATGTGGAGGAGCTACTTTTGCGCTTTAGTTGCGACGGCAATCTTAGCCGTAAGCCTCCTTCAGTGCATATTGATAGCTTTACTGACGTCCTTCCTATAGGCAATGAATCCATTCCGAACAGGACAGCTTGTCATGTTTCAAGTCAAGTACGATCGCTCCTGGCACTTCTTTGAGATAGTTTTCTACCTCATAATTGGAGCATTCGGCGGTCTGTACGGTGCATTCGTGATCAAGTGGAATCTACGCGCACAAGCTTTTCGAAAAAAGTACCTTTCAACATATCCAATCTTAGAAGCGACATTGCTAGCTGTCATAACTGCAATAATATGCTATCCGAACATGTTTCTACGCATCGACATGACGGAGAGCATGGAGATTCTTTTCTTGGAATGCGAGGGCGGGCATGATTACGACGAGCTCTGCGAGTACGTATCTAGGACCATGTGGCCTTTATCGAAACCGTATCACTAATCATTAGTCTAGCCGCAAAAATCGATGGCGAATGATTTTCTCACTCGCAATTGCTACAGTCATTCGGACACTACTAGTCATCATCTCCTATGGTTGCAAGGTCCCTGCAGGCATCTTCGTGCCATCTATGGCAATCGGTGCATCTTTCGGGCGAATGGTTGGAATATTCGTGCAGCATATTCACGAATCATTTCCGAACTCTGCTTTCTTTGCTGCTTGCCAACCAGATGTCCCATGTATCACTCCAGGCACATACGCCTTCCTTGGAGCTGGCGCTGCACTTAGTGGTATCATGCACATCACAGTCTCAGTAGTTGTCATCATGTTTGAACTCACAGGGGCTCTCACCTATATTCTACCGACTATGGTATTATTCCCCCATTAATCCTAATACGGATCGCAACGCTAACACCCTCAAGATCGTTGTAGGCGTTACCAAAGCCGTCGGCGAGCGCTTCGGAAAAGGCGGCATCGCCGACCGCGCCATCTGGTTCAACGGCTTCCCCTTCCTAGACAACAAAGAAGAACACACATTCGGCGTCCCAGTCTCCCAAGTCATGACATCAGCCGTAGTCTCGCTCCCGGCATCTGGCCTCGACCTCCGCGCTGTCGAGCGCATCATGGCCGAGAACCAATTCCAAGGCTACCCCATCGTCGAAGACTCTGGCTCCAAGACTCTAGTTGGATACATTGGCCGCACAGAGCTACGGTATGCGTTGGATAGAGCGAAGAGAGACCAGCTCGCGCCGGCGCATGCGAAATGTTATTTCACGCCTTCGCCGTCCATGCCGCCAACGACGCCCTCATCGACGATGCCGGCAATCACTTTCGATACGATCGCTGCTACGTCTGCCCAGCTCCGTGTGGATCTCTCCCGCTTCATCGATCCTACGCCGCTAACAGTGCACCCGCGTCTCCCTCTCGAAACGGTGATGGAGCTGTTCAAGAAAATGGGCCCGCGCGTCATATTAATAGAATATCGAGGTCGGCTGACAGGTTTAGTAACCGTAAAAGATTGTTTGAAATATCAATTCAAAGTCGAAGCGCAAGAGAATCCACGAGACGAGCATACGCTGGATGAGGGCCAAGAACGTATATGGAGTGTCATGAGACAGGTGGCGGCGTGGTTTGATGGGAGGCTTAATGACTTGAGAGCGAGGCTGCCAGTCAGGATTGGTGGAGGACAGAGCATTCAGCTTATTAGTCCTGTTAGTGGGGTTAGTGAGGGGGAGAGGGGGAGGTATAGTGCTGATGTCGATGGGCCAGGTGTGGAGTTGGAGGATAGAGGCGGAGGTGGTGCGGGGGGTGGGTAGGATCGAGTTCACTTAATGGAAATTGCATTTTTTGTGAGCTTGATGTCGTTTGAGGCTGAATTGGAATAGGGAAATATATGAGCGTGGAAGGCCCTGGGAGTCTTCAACCTCGCTTCGACCTCGTATACCAATAGCAAAACGTATGTAGTTGGGTTTGACACCGGAAATCTGTAACGTCCCATTTCGGAGCCACGAACCGCATTGGACTCAAAGCATCGGAATTAGGCAAACCCTGGTAGAGGTACGTGTTGTCCCCATCTAGAGCGAGAATGTACAATCATAATTATATTTTCAAGGTTCGAAAACCTCTCTATCTTGATTCTGCAAGTATCAAGGTATCCTTTATTTCTTGCCCTTCCGCCTCAGCTCCTCTTCCTCCTCCTCCCTAAGCTCTTGGTCGATCCTCGCGCCTTTACTGGGCTCATTGCCATGCGATCGTGCCTAACGGGGAATTAGCGTCGCCCCAAGCCTCATGCGTCCCGGGCTCTCAGACTTACCGGCAGCGTGGCATCCTGCGCAATCTGTTCGGCTTCGAGACTCCTTGGTTCGGGCTCTTTTGCTCGCTTTTCTTCTCTGGCGAGTTTGTTCGCGATGGAGCGCTCGTCTTCTGTGAACACTATCAGCCCTACACAAGCGTAGAAGGTAGAAGATGAAAATGCGTGAGCACAGGGGGTATAAATACTAGAATCATTTGCTAGATGGGAATTCGGCTTCCCCTCCTTGAACCGCTCGGCGGTGTTGATCTCCTCGTCTTTGTAGTTCCTCTGATCGCCTGCCTCGTAGACGCCTGGGCCGCCGACGGAGGATGTGCCGCTCATGGTTGTTGAGATGGTTGTTGGTTTTTTGAGGAATTGGGAAGCTATGTTTTGAGAGATTGATGAAATCTGGCGTCGAGTTTTGGAAAGAGGGCTGTTTGAGTTTGTAGTTTCGAGACTCCTAGAACTGGATTTTATGGGCTTCGATGGCTATGACGTCGTGATGGAGGTACAACTTTGAGACTACTTTCAGGCACCATTTTCAGGCACCAATGGGTGCAAACAAAGCAAACACGAACTATGAATTCTTCGAGACCTCGGATTCTTCTCAGACACCGATTTGTCTCATCAATTTCATTTTCATTTTTCGGCTTTTCAAAATCTAGCAGGGTATCGGTACGTATGCGAAGGGAGAAAACAGTCCCTCTATTTTGTCCAAACTTCAAAACGCCGTCTAAGTGCTCATGGAAAATCTATACTTCGGTGTTGACCCTTTGGTTAACGGATCAAAGAACCCTTTGTAAGGTTGAAGTGACAGGCTCTGCCTTCTATTCCATTTCAATTGTGCCAGGGGGTTTGCTCGTAACTATGTCTCTGTCAGAAAACTAGCATATTCGAATCCAGAGAGGTACTTACTGTCATAGACAACCCTACACACACCATCAACCTCATTCACAATCCTGCGACTCACCTTCTTCAAAAACTGCCCATCAAACGGATACCAATCCGCCGTCATAAAATCACTCGTCTCCACCGCCCTCAAAGCAATGACCTGATTATGCACCCTCTTATCGCCCATAACACCCACAGCCTTAACAGGAAGCAGCGCCGCAAACGCCTGACTGATCTTCCTATATAACCCTGCCGCTCTGATCTCTTCGATGAAGATGTGGTCTGCTTCGCGGGCGATCCGAACCTGTTCCGGGGTCACCTCGCCGAGGATGCGGATGGCGATTCCGGGGCCTGGGAAGGGGTGGCGCCAAACGAGTTCTTCAGGGATGCCTAGGTTCGTGCCGAGTTCGCGGACTTCGTCTTTGAAGAGCTCACGAAGGGGCTCGATGAGTTTGAGGTGCATGCCTGCGAGGAGGCCGCCGACATTGTGATGGGTTTTTATGGTGGCGCTGGGGCCTTTGAACGAGATGCTCTCGATGACATCTGGGTAGAGCGTGCCCTGCAGCAGCCATTCAATCTCGCCGGCTTTGGATGATCCTGCGGCAGCTGCGGCAATCTTTTTTGCTTCCTCTTGGAAGACCTCAATGAAGGTGTTGCCGATGATTTTGCGCTTCTTCTCTGGATCGTCAGTGACGCCTTTCAGCAGACCGAGGAACCTCTCGCTTGCGTCGACGACGGTGAGATTGATGCCCAAGTGCTCCGTCAGAGTTTCTTTCACTTGTGCAGCTTCATTGAGGCGTAGGACTCCGTTGTCGACTAACACGGCATGGAATCGATCTCCAATAGCCTCTTGCATCAACTTCGCCGCAACCGTAGAGTCAACACCTCCGCTCACAGCGCCAATGACCTGCCCCTTTTCTCCAACCAACGCCTTGATCCTCGCGATCTCCTGATCCACAAACTTTCCCATTGTCCAATCCTGCTTGGCCTTACAAATTTCAACCGCAAAGTTCTTAAGCAAGTGTTTGCCCCTCGGCGTATGCGTGACTTCCGGATGGAACTGAATCCCATAATATGGCTTCTCCTGATGTGCCATTCCAGCAAACGGTGCATTGGTCGTCGTCGCAATCGTCACAAACGACGGAGGAAGATTAGATAACTTATCACCATGAGACATCCAGACCTCCATATCATCCTCCAAGCCTTGGAACAGCTTGTCAACGTGGCCGCTACCGCTACCCCCCTCATGCCTCTCAACCTTCAAGAATGCATGGCCATACTCCCGCTTCTCGCCCGCAAGCACGTTCTTCCCAAAATGCCACGCAATCTCCTGCAGTCCATAACAAATCCCCAAAATCGGCACATCGAGCTCAAACACTGCAGGATCGACGTGCGGGGCGTCATCCCAGTAGACTGAGTACGGCCCACCGGATAAAATAATACCCTTTGGTTTCCAGGATAGTTCGGCTAGATTTTGGGTGCATGGGAGCATCTCGCAATAGACATTGAGTTCGCGCATGCGTCGTGTGATAAGGTGGGAATATTGGGATCCGAAGTCAAGCACCAGGATAGTGTCGAATGTCTTGTGCGGTTCGATGGGGAGTTCGCCATTGGTGGCCATCTTGGATATATGAGGAGGGTGAGGGACGGCGAGGAGAAGGAGTGATGCTCGCGACGCGGAATTATGACGAGGATTTTTTTTTTTTTGTTGGTGGAGGGGGGGGACGTAGGGCTGAGGATTAAGGCAGTGGTCCGTGTTCTCCCCACCACGAGATTTTTCCAAGGCCATCACGGTTCGTTTCGAGATGTGATTGCGAATCGTATAACTACATACACCTCAAGATGGTGAAACGAAAACAGAATAGAGATCCAGAGGATCTGGAAGATGCTCCAGTGCCTAAGTTTAAAGATATTGAGGACTCGAGCAGTGACAGTGACGACGTGAGCATGTAATCATCAAATATTCAAACCTTCTAATTCAAAACTCAGGATATGGATATGATCGATGTGGATTTCGAGTGGTTTGATCCACAACCAGAGGTCGATTTCCACGGCATAAAGACTCTCCTACGCCAGCTCCTCGATGTCGACGCGCAACTCTTCAATCTCTCTGCCCTTGCCGACCTCATACTCTCGCAGCCTCTCCTCGGCTCCACAGTCAAAGTTGACGGCAACGAGTCGGATCCGTACGCTTTCCTGACTGTGCTGAACTTGCATACACATCGAGTAAGCCCTGCTTCCATCAGAGAAGCTTGCAAGAATGCGCTAACTTGCTCTATAGGACAACCAAATCATCAAAGACCTAACCCAATACCTCCTCTCAAAATCCACCATCTCCACCTCCCTCTCCGCCCTCCCCAACCTCCTCTCTCCAACCTCAACCGCCCAAGTCGGCCTCATCCTAACTGAGCGCTTCATAAACATGCCCGCCGAAATCGTGCCGCCAATGTACAACATGCTCCTCGAAGAAATCGCCTGGGCCCTCGAAGAAAAAGAACCCTACGAATTCTCACACTACCTCATCCTCTCTAAAACATACACCGAGGTCGCGTCGAGGCTGGACGAGGGGGAGAATCCACCGCAGAAGAAGAAGAAGAAGAAAGATGCGCAACAGTTGGAAACGTTCTACTTCCACCCCGAGGACGAGGTGCTGCATAAGCATTCTGTGGGGAGCACGAACTTCGACTATACGAGGCAGGAAGATGAAGGGGCGTCGGACGCTAAAAGGGCATTCCAGGAAATGGGGGTGAGGCCGCAGGGACACATGATTCTGATTGAGGGGGGGAAGTTTGAGGGGGCGGTTAAAGCGATAAGCGAGTATTTAGCTCAATCATCGTAAAGGAAGAGGAGATAGTTGAGGAAAATTTCCCATTGAACTATCTTGTGACTCAATTTCTTAATATACTCCGATGAACGATGTTCATAAAGACACAAGGCCAAGCACTCCTAAGATCCTAGAATATTCCAGGATTGGAAAACCGCACGAAAGATATGCAAGTAGCATCTCTCACATTCCATCAAAAGCTTTCAAATATGGCCTCTCTAGGGGCGTGAGATCCATTCACGGCAACTTAATGGGCATTTTCCGTCCACCTGCAGGTCGTTCAAGCTTACCTAGTAGTCATCCAAAACAACCCAAGTTTATCTACAGGCAAGGTAAACCACACTTTCACCTCACCTCGTCTCGTCGCCCTCATCCAGTTCAACTCTTCACTTTCGACTAACCTGAAGAAAACATATCGCCCTATCAACCGCCCATCCATTTTGCACTTATATGCAGTTTGACCTGCTGTTAGACTACACCACCCGCCTCGTCCTCCCCTCGGCACGCTTAATAGGTAGTCACGGACCAGATACGATGGTGGGTGTGGGCAGCCAGTCACGCTGTCCACGCAAACGTCCACTAACACCTCTCAACCACAGAACCGCCAAGAAACCTACGCAGGAAATAATAGCGTCGCTTTCGGAATTTCGTCTGTGCCTGGGAGTGGCAGTCGGCAGCTCACCCACTACAGTCATTTTCAGCACTACGAAGACAACCGGATTCATCGCCACGATAATAACCCCAACGCCGACGGATCCCAACCCAGCATCGATGACGATACTGCAGCAACACGGGCATTCATAGGCTTTCCGGCGATTACAGTCCCCATACCTCCTTCGAGAACAACCCGAGCAGCCCGCATCAGAGGCCAGGAGTAGCTCTCGAAGACACGGATGGGGAAGATTCACCTTTCCATCAACACGATCCACGGCGAGAAGCGTACGATCCGCCATACCAGCAGGACGACCCATACTCTCACAAACCCCCTCTCAGGCATCAACACACCCCCCCGAATACATAGGGACCGTGCACCTCGCCGTCCCACCCCCTGATATCGCCAGCCGCATCGAAGACACGGCCCGCCGCGTCGCCCACAGGGGAATCGGATTAGAGACGCATTTCAGAGCTACGCTGGAGCAGAACACTGAGTTCTCGTTCTTGTTTGGAGGGTTCCCTTATCATCTGTATTATGCGTGGCGCTTGCGGAGGGTTTTGGCGGAGAGTCGGGTAGGCAGTTAATAACTGAAAGTTTGGCTATGATTTGTTGATGAACACTGGGAGGTGAGATGTGCTAGTGCGTTTGACGATTTCGACACGGGTGTACGAGGTTCGGGTTTTTCTTTTAGCGTTTGTGGTTGATGGAGAAGGGGGTTGTTTAGCGGGGAGTACTTTTGTGGGGAATGACATTTTCGAACGGCCATTGATGTCTAGCCCGAGAGGGTATGAAGAGAGGAGGCTGCTGAACCTGTTGGAGATACCTAATGTGCTGGTGGCGTCTGGACGGTGTCGATGACAACTGCTTCCGACGCACATATATATATTCTAAGGTGCGAAATACTGACTCCAAGCTTTTCGCAAGGCGGATGTGCTCATAACACGCGCGCTCTCCGAGAGTTTGCTTTACGTCGATGTTTTAAGCATTGCCTTCCAATTCTGAATGGAAGTTCTTAGAATTGATCTATGTGACGTCTTCGGCGTGTGCCTCCTATATCTCGCCTGATTTACAAACTCCTTGATGTCCATGATTCTTGCCCATTGAGGGTATATATCGGCTCTTTGTACGTGGAACCTCCCGTGTCAGCTCATTCGCGTTATCAGAATAAACGCTCTCATGTCGGTTTCTTATGCAAAACAGTCGCAGCAGCCTTCCATGTGTTAGCTCTTACCCACAACCCCCAAAACAAGACCGGTCAACCCACCTGATGATTTGGAAAAATCAAAGTATCAGCAACAACGACATTCTCCCTCCTCCCCGCCATAAAAACCACTACCTCCGCCACATCATCCGGTGTCAACGGCTCACACCCCTCATAGACCTTCTTCGCCTTCTCCACATCCCCATAAAATCTCACAATACTAAACTCCGTCTCCACCTGCCCAGGGTCAATTTCCATGACCCTAATACGTGTCGCGATCAGCTCTCTACGTAAAGCGTCAGTGAAGGAGCGCACGGCAGCTTTTGTGGCGCAGTAAATGCTGCCGCCTTGGTAGGGCTCGCGACCCGCGATGCTGCCAATGTTAATGATGTCGCCGGCGCCAGAGGGGCCGCGGGATTTAAATATTGGAAGGATGGCTTGAGTCATGTTTATTAGGCCGGTTACGTTCGTAGCGAACATCAGATTGATGTCGTCTTCGGCGATGGAGGGGGCTTGTGCTACGCCTTTTACGAGGCCACTACATACAAGAAAATTGAATCAGTCAGTTCAGATCTGGGTTATATTTGGGGGGGAGTTGAGGGGAGATTGTCGTACGCATTATTAACCAAAACATCGATATCCCTAAACTCCTCCGGCAATTCCTGCACAAATCCTTTTATCTCTTCAGGCTTGCTCACGTCTAGTTTTACCGGCAGTACTTTCACGCCCGAACCCGCTTCTTTTGTGATTTCGGTGGCGACTTCTTTGAGAGTGTCGAGGCGGCGCGCAGTTAGAATTAGTTTGAGGTTTTTGGGAGATGTGCGCGCGAATTCTATGGCTGTGCTCCGGCCGATGCCGGAGGAGGCGCCTGTTATTACTATAGTTTTGCCTTCTAGGCGTTTGGACATTGCCATTGTGCGGTGGAGGGGAGGGATGGCTAGGGAGGGGTGGAGGCGGGGCGTTCTTGTACTGAGAAGTGTGTAAGAGCTGTGGGTTAGGAGTTTGGGTTTGGAGAAGATATTCATAAGAGAAGTGGACTGCAAGAATTTGGGAAGCCGATTGGCAGTGTGTAGGTTTGGAATTCATGATGAGACGGGGGAATGGAGATGCCGTTTTAGCAGGTCGCGATCCGATAGCAGACGGGGGTCATACGGCTTGCTGGTTCGAGTAATGCGCGGCTTGGCGTTAACATCCCGCCTTCTTCACCTTCTGCACACCATCATCTTTGATGAGCATCATCACTATCGAAGCAAATTAAAATATGAATATGGAGATGCGTATGCCCACTGATCATACTAACATTAATAGGCTTCCAAGCCTTCGAGATGGAACTAGAGACCTATAGGAACAAAGATGATTAGCAGATTTTGAAATCAAGCACGATAACTCGAATCAGTGATGGCAATGGGAGTGAGGTTAGATTGAGAAGTTCAAGAAGCTTACTGTTGGACAAGATGGGCTGGATCGTGAGTGCCATGCCTCGTGAGCTTGCATCCGACAAGCGTTTGGTTGATTAAACAGAAGATTTAGGACGTCTTTCTGAAAGCACTCTTTCCTTGCCTTTTCTAACTCTTCCGTAGTCTCTGTGATAGCATTATGCCTTTTCTATATTCTTTGGAGATTCATATATTGTTACAAATAGTATACAATCCCCATAACCGTTTCCTTTCGTTCTACCGCCATTCCCATAGCTCATATTGATGGTTTCTTGAGCTCGTTGCTATTGTGTCAACTTACTGGATAACCAAAATCTGTCGTTTTCTCTGGCATGGCCAGTTGTGTTCATGGAATATTAAACCTCCATAGTTCTCCTACCTTAGAAAGTTCAAATTGACCACTTCTTTACGCGTTCATCAAAGTGGTTGGTATACCATGCGGGGCGTACCTTTCCATGGCACGTAGTTCATTCTTTTCGTAGGATGTTAATCTTCCCAATTCGAGGCGTGTTGGTAAGCCCCCAGAAATTAATAATGAACCATCACAACGGTCCTTTGGCTTACAAAATCCCGGTTACCTAGCGAATTGGTTGTCTGTATCATGGCCCTATTCCCGCTTGATTGGAAAGAATATGAACTGGAGATGGGGCGCTATCTACCGATAATCCTCTCTGGGGGGATCATAGGGCTGCTAGATCTACCTGCCTCGTTCACCCGCCCCCTGAGTTCCCAGATATCTATAATTCAAACGTTTGACCTGCCGAAATAGTATGAACAACAGAACAACACACTAAAACGTTGGTTGTTGGTGATTTGTATCGTCTCTGTTTATTTCACCACCTCGCCGACAGCGCCTCCTCCATCTCCCCACCACCATGTCTTTCGACAGTCTTACCAACAGACAACCACCACCAGCAATACTTTCGAACTCTTTACAATTTTTCCTAGCCATTTGCGAACTGGCATGAGCAAGCTGATCCATAGCTTCAAGCTTTCATCCTCAATTGGCCTTGCAACTTCTCAACGGTTCTTCGGCAAAGTCTTGCGATTATACCGTGGCATTGCCTACCAGTGTTTGCAACTCAACGCCACGACCACCACAAGGTGTACCCCTATCCTTGAACAACCTACAATTCAAGTAAGTTATGGTCCTTCTGGCGGCAATGAGGTATACCTGCATATTCTAATGATCCATCCATAGCATTCACTAACATCCTCCAATATTCCATCCGCGCTATATCCATCCAAGCATTGTCAAAACCTGGATACGATCAAAGCTTCCACCTCCTCCATCATGCCAACCTCCACGATCAAGGTTGGTATCTTCACTCACGACGACACTCTGGTTCCAGCCAGCTCCAATGCCAAGCCCACCACGACTGTGAAGCCTACCACGACCATTGGATTCAGTTCGCTCGTGATGACGGAGAAGATTGAGATCTGCGCTGGTGGTTGGCTTGATCATGTGGTTTATGCCACTTACAATTTCACCGCAGACCGTTGGCGTAATTGGTTGCAGCAGGCGGATCTCCGAGTTCTAGCACTTTTCCAACTTCCATTTAGATGGAAACGAGGAGCAAAATGACTTCATGGGCTCGCTAATGTGTCGCCGCGCATTGGTTTTACTTGCGAGCGCTCAAATGGAGCGTAAGAAAAGTAATTGGAAGCATGATGACCCACCGCTGACAGTGATCCGTAGGGAACAAGATGCAGCGCAAGACCTTCTTATATTCCGGAACGCCATGCGCTCGAGACTTGCGGCGAAGCCAAATCCGCGGTACAGCTTGCAGAACCTGGTGGCCAACCTAGCTGAGTCGGCATATTCGAGCGAACAGAAGTCTGGAGATGCTAGACTGCGTCCTGCATATATGGAGCTTTCGCAGTCACTGATCGAGGCGGCTCGCGCTATAGTCCATGTTACTCCCTCAGAACAAGACAAGATGCTGAAGGAGGTGGAAACTCCTGACAAGGTGCTTAAGAAGGCGTTCTAGCGTTTTATAAAGTACAAGTTGCAGAAACTCTACCCTCACCGGCATCACTTCTATTGCCTGAGCTAACGAGCCCAACGGACTCTTCGATTGTCCTAGATTTGGATATTTCCTTAGATGTGGAAGTTATTACACAGTCTCTAGGTTTCGCTGTCTTTAGGTGCAAAGTTTCCATCATTACCTGCGTGACCGATACCCCATGAGACAGTGAGCTCAACGGGGTCTTCATTTGTCCTGAACACGGCCGATTCTCCAGATGTTGCAATCATCCTGCAGTCACTGACATCCGCTGAGTGAACGAGCCTGTCTAATTCATTCTATCCCCCTGACACGCGGCCACAGCCGGAACTATCTGAGTCTACACCAGCAGCACCGACGTCGGGTGGGCTATGAAGCTGTAGCTCTCGTTAGGCCGCGTATCTCGTCACAGACCACTTCTACGAAGGGATCCAACAACTCTCTCTCTCTCTCTCTACCATACAGACCATAGCCCCTCCACAATACAATCCTCAGCTACTGCTCGAGCTGACACCACTACCCTTCTCAAAAGCCCAGATGTTACTCGATTCGATCCCTGATATGCCGTCCCGGCAGCGCTGTTGAGTTGCTCGATCTGACTTTGAAGGCTCTTGATGTGCCCTTTGAGGCCCTCGATTTCCCATACTTACTTTGAGATCATCGGCAGCTGTCTGATCGTCACAATCGTCCAACTTTTGGCATCTATTTCTTTTTTTTCCAACGATGCCAAGAGTGTATGTATACTCGAGACGCAGCAGCCCCGACCGATTTCTTAATTCAAAAAGCTCATTTTGCTAGTTACTCGGAGATGAAGGAGCAAGTTTCATTCTTTAGGTTCAATTCTGCCTCGCACCGCTGGTGTTCCGAATGTAAACTGATTGAAGGCCGGAAAGAGAATCGAGAAGAGAGTGCGAGGGATTTGAACGCTGGCATAGGGCACAGATATATATATATAGAGAGAGAGAGAGGGAGAGGGAGGGAATGTATTCACTTTCAAAAAAAAATAAAATTAAAACGGACACTACCGATAGCGTAAGATACGGGGTTTTTGTCAATCAAAAGCAAAGTACAAAAAATACAAGAGAGAAGAACATTATCGCTGACAAAGGACTACCCTTAAACGGGCGTCACCGATAGCCTGGGCTAAGCAGCTATTGTTAAGGAACAAGGTGCGAAGTCGTTCAAGAAAACACTCACAAATACTTGGCTTAAGAGAAGAAGAGTAGGAACGGGCTGGACATGAAAACCCGCACTCCAAACCAACGAAGTTGCTTAGATCTGTACAAGTTACATTAAAAGATGGCAATTTATAACCACAAATTTAAAAAGTATAAAAGTAAAATTATACTGTTAGATACTGGTACTACTTGAGATTATTTTTATTTAATTTTACCTATAATTATCTTATATTTGGTGGTGTAATTGCCTCCCGAAGGTGATAAGGTGTTTTGGTACACCGCGTGGAAGGGTAAACCTTAGTATTATTGTGGGATTTTAAGCGAATAACACTCGGCTAAGCTTGCCGAATTTGGCTTGGTAGCAATTGGGTAAGTGGGTCCTTCACGAAAAACTGCCACCGGCATAAAACTTATCAGGGCCCAAACGTCACACCACCATCAAGAGACTGAATTCTGAAAGTTATCCTTCGCATTCAAGCAGACGCCGGTCCACCATGACATGATCGAAGTACCAGTACAACGACAACAAAGTCGACAGCTGCCCGTCTCACCATGAGCCCTGCCAAAAAACCCAACAGCCAGCGATAGCAGTGACCCCGCCTCCCAGATGAACACCAGTCAGCAAAGCCACGCTGTGCTCCTACCGTACGAATGTAGATCCTCCCCGTGCGCGCTCTCGGAGTCTTTGCAGCACTCAGGGCGCACATCCATCATTCCATCGATCATCGAGCAACAAAGTAACGAATATGATCCGAGGCCGTATAAGACCCGCGAGAGAGGTGGGCGAGTTGTTCATTACTCGTCCACACCGCCCTTCTTCTTCGACTTCTTGGACGGAGCCTGTTCGCCGGTCTTCTTCTGGTGCACGATGAAGCGGGTGTAGCACTCCTCTTTATCCCATTCGAAGCCTGCGAGGAAGGGATTATCGAGTTCGTCGTCGGCCTGCGGATAAGAGATGTCAGCATTGTGATGGCATAATAGAAGACCGTCGTGGGATGGTGAGGAAGATGATTGGATCATCATGTGTGACCATTGGAGATATGGCGTGTTTGGGAAGATAGAGTGAGGGGCCCTGCCTTCTTCTTGAACTGCTTGTAGATTGCGTCTAATGCATCCTTGATTGTCACGCCTTTCAGGTTCCGTGCAGTGACTTCTAGCCCAAGCGGGAAGTGTAGGTCAACCTTCTTAACCATTGGGATGCATAGTGGCTTCCTTAGGACCTCCTTGTCGTCCAGCGATGCCGGAGAGGTGTTTAGCTTCCTGCGAGTTGGACATGTCAGTCTCACATCGAGCAGTTGAGTAGGCGGCTACGTAGGGCAAGGATGGAAGATGGTATCGAGACGAGGCTGGTGAGGGGTAAGGTAAGATTGGGCCGGAAGAGGGAGGAATGAAGCATGTCATCAGTAAGGCAAGGTTAAACAAGACAATGACATACCAATTCAGCTTCTGAGTTTCCGGAGCAATCTTGATTTCCTTTCCTTCCTTCTCTGTTATCATTGTTAGCTTCTCGTTCCATCACACCACCAGAAGAAACAAGCTCACCTAGGTCAGCAATGTTGTGCACATCAGGGTGCGACACGCTGCTACCCCGACGATGGCTCTTCTTGTTTTCAGGTGCATGGCCTGGGTGGTCTTCGACAGCAGAGTCGACCTTGGTGAGCGGTTGCTGTGTTTCAGTGGACATGGTGTATGGGATTGAGTGAGAGTTGCTACGCAAGGGAGCTGTGGTAGTGAGGAATGGAGACTGATAGCAAGTTGTATGCCAAGTGATCTTGGATGTAGATGGTGATGAGTGGTGTGTTGAGCGTTCAGGCACAAGAGTATGTGTGGTGGAAGGAAGAAAGAGGATCAAGCACGGCGGAGATTGATGAGAGGGGTCGTCTGCCGGAAGGTCAGGAGCTTCGCCTTGGGTGTCACTTGATCACCGCACCACCGATGAGGTGGACGCCGTATCGGGTTAGTCGCGCAGGGGCGTGAGCTGTTGGAACATTCAAAGCTTCGTCATTTGCGTGAGTGTGGGGTAAATGCGGGGGAAGGCGCGAGGAAGACCACGAACAGTTTGGTGACGGGAGAATCCCGTATATACAAGTGCTAATGAGCAATGCCACTAAAATAACTTCTTGAATTTTTAGAATCTTTACATGATGAGGTCGAATGGACTTTGCAATGTCTTGCTTTTCCTCTCATGCTTTGCCACAGCTGAGCGACCTTCAACCGTTCCCGACGATGTTAGCACGAACGGTATCCATGGATGGTTGCTAGCGCATTAATAATACAAGTAACCCCTATTCAATAGTAGTTACAATAGATGCGTTCATTCGTTCTGGGGAATGCGCCGGGATCACCGAGGGGGAAAGGGATGATTGCGACGCGGAAGATGGCTCGCGTACGCAGGGATTCTCTCTGGATGCAACACAGAAAGCATCCAAATTTATTATCTTTCTCACTTCATAGAGAGTTAAATTCAATGGGGCAGAAAAGAGAATGTCAAATACACAATATTTTCTTCATTAAGATTGCGGCAGGGGACCACGAAAGTTCCAGTCTTCTGATGAGAACCTTCCGACACCAAACCTTCCATCACCTTCTGGCGAGACCAAATGGAAAAGACCCTCAACTGATTGCCAATGGAGGGAGCATGAAGCGCATGATATTACTTTGAGAAAGTTCCTTGCTTTAAACCAGCCCACCACTTTCCTTATTCCTCATGTATGGCCTTGGATCTCCCTGGGCTCATACAGCTCTTCCAGATACTTCTCCTCCTCATCAGTCAAAGTTTTGCCTCTGATTTCCAGCGCCTCATGAATCCTCTCCACAGTGCTAAATCCAATGATCGGCGACGTGATTCTCTTATTGATCCAAGCCAAAGCGACATGGCTCATTTTCCAGCCACGCTTCTTTGCCAATTCTTCAACACGTTCCACAATCTTCTTGTCGTTCTCAAGATGGCCAGTCGTGAAGTGAGGGTTTTCCTTCTCTCCTGCTGAGCGAACAGTATTACCAAACTCGGACGCTGGACGGGCAAGATGGCCTCTACAAAGCGGTGCCCACTGTAACTACATTAACACAAGTCACGCAAAACGCTAGGACAAGGCTTACAGGGACCAGCCCAACGCCAGTTAAGTCGCAAAATCTATTCATCTCCCTCTCCTCCTCTCGGTAGAGAAGATTATAATGATTCTGCATCGACACAAACTTCGTCCATCCATTCTTTTCCGCAACAAACTGCATCATTGCGAACTGCGTCGCCCACATCGAGCTCGCCCCAATGTACCGCGCTTTTCCCATCTTAACCAAATCATGCAACGCCTCCATCGTCTCTTCAATGGGAGTCTGATTGTCGAATCGGTGGATCTGCAGCAGATCAATGTAATCCGTGCCCAGCCTCTCCAAGCTCTTGTTGACGGCGTTGAAGATTGCCGCTCGTGATAGCCCGCCTTGGTTGACGTAGTCCTTCAGCTTGGGCACCTGCTCGCGATACATGATGGTTCGGAAATCCGGCGTCTCGCCTACATAGACGAAGCATTTGGTCATGATCACGAGCTTTTCGCGCGGGATGTTGTATTTCTTAATAGCTTTGCCGATGATACGCTCGCTTTCGCCGTTGCTGTACGTGTTAGCTGCGTTCCAACTACGTCAGTATGGTCTCTATATCAAGCATGCGCGGCTTCTAGGAAGCGAAGTTGTGGGAATTACATACCAGTATCCCAAGTATTGATTCCCCTATCGTAGGCTGCTTTGAGAATCGGGAGCGCAGCCTCTTCTTCCAGAACCCACGGCTGCCATCGCTTGTCCCCAATGCTCATGGCACCCAGTATAGGTACAGAAACCCGCAACCCGCTCTTCCCCAGCTGCTTGTATTCGGCCTTGGACTCGGCCAGGAAACGATCGATCTCTTGCTGGTTCGCCATCTCGGGCAACGGCGCGAGACTGTGCAAGAGGCTCAGGGAGGCTCAGTCGGGATGTGCTGGTTGAGAATTTCCATAACGGCTTCTCTGGCTGTCAATTTGTACATCTCGAAAGACGCGAGGCGATGCATCTAACAATAACGGCCGAGAGCAAGTGTAGACCGAAACTTGTTAGTGGGTTTTGCGGGGTTAGTAACGGTGTCTCGCTTGAATTCCCAGTTGAGGGACGATTTCCAAGCCACTCGTTTACCTTTGTGTTATATTGGATCAAAAACGATTCCAACATTTGTGACATGGATGATGCTACGTACGGCCTACGGGCTCCGTGGCATCTGCGCCTCGTACCTACATAAGCAAGGCAATCGGCTCTACATGTCCTACGGCAAAGGACCACGCTTAAGTGATCTTACAGCGGCATTAACCAATTATGGAATGATAAGTAGATTCATCTGTACATAAGCTAATGATGGGCTCCAGAAATGGCGGGCATATCTTCCCCGGCATCTTGAGGCTGATGTTGCATGAGGATAAACATGTCAAGTGGCATTGCATGTCCGTTTCCGGGAATTTTTGGGATACTTTTGAACTATGAGTGCAAAGATAGAACACTTCCGGGAATATGAAAACAAGCCGTTGTAACATATTGCTAATGCCGAAGGATTATCGCCGAGTACGAGAATGCCTTGGGCGAGCCGGAAAGACCGCCACGCCACTATGAAGCGTCCCAGTGGAGTGAAGAGAAAGATATGTCGGTAGAGTAATTTGATTTTGCTGGATAGTTGTCTTCAAGCTTTACTCCTCAAGCAACTCCCATTCATTGCAACAGAGTCCCTTATGCCCAGGAAGAAAACCCACACCACTAAGACCACCCGCTCAATCCTCAACGATGTTGCCCCGCTCCGATACATACAAGCCGTCAAGAAACTAGTCAAAAGTGGTTAGAAATTGTGCTGCTCCGGAGCAGAATCCATTACGAACCTTTCGGATATCCTTGTTTTTCACTAGGTGCAGTCAGTAAAAGTACAATGGGTAGAGCAACAGTTCTGGAGCTTACCTCGGCATATTTGCTGGATATCTGCGGCACTCTGGGAGACCTAATTGCCATTAGTAAAGCCGATTGATAAAGAATACGGAACATACATCTTCCAACGAGTTGCCAGTCAGCTGGAGCTCGTCCTTCACGTTCTTAGATGGCTCAACATCCACACCGGGGCGCATCGCAACTCTATCAGGAAAGTCAATTACGAACTCTACACTTCACAACCCAAAGATTGCAGCAAGTTGGACGCCATGTGCACTCGGGTTTAACAAGCGAAACGCACCTGCGAATGATCTTCTCGCCGATGAAATTCCTGATCTCAACCTCGAAGCAATCCGTGTCCTTGTTCTTCTCGATGTTCACCTGCTGACGATCAGTAATGATTTTAGTGCCCATGATAATTTCGGGACTCACGTTGATAGGGAAATGGGCGTAGACGTAGCGCATTTTGTATCTTTTGGTTGGTCAGTTAATGCTCTTGACGTGGACAAGACTTGGTAACAAGCTAGCCCCCAAGATGCCAATAATTGCTAGGCCTAGTGTCATCAAGCAACTCGAGCCAACAAAAGATTGAGGGTAAGAGCAGCCCAGCTTGCAGATCCTTAGCTCAAATAGGGCCTAGAATCTTAAGCTGACAAGCTAGGATGGATGTGTCGGATTTTGGAGCTTGCATGTTACCAAATCCTGTTTGGACAGAAGGACCTTACTTGTAGCCCTTAGTGACGCCTATGATTAAGTTGCTGGTCTACATTAGTCGGCTGAACGGATTTTTGGGAAAGATGGCCTACTTGATGATGGTCCGGACGGTACGAAGAGTAGCCACTGCCTGGATTCAAGTCTCAGTTTCTCTATTCTTCCGGCTCGCCAGTTCGCAAAAATGTAGCGTACCTTTCGCGAACCATGGTGTAATTCGATGTTGATGACATTTGGCGAAGGGTGCGTGAAGGAGACAGCTATCCTCTGTATCAGTTCCCAGTATTCTGTGCCCGTGATCATGGGATTCTCAATCCTCGTAATTCTTCCGGAGTTTCGGGGTCGGTTTGAACGTACATAAATGCCCCAAGTTCTTCGTCAATTTGCCTATATCCAGTCATCAGTATGACGCTCCCAAAACATTTGCAGCCAAGAGCAGGTGTAGCGGGTATTCGATGTTCGTGGGGATGCTGGGAGGCGTTGAAGGATGTGCTTGGAATTGTGCTCCGTACCCCTAGGACCTTCGACAGTCACATTGCGGGTCTTTCTGTAGTAGAGTATTAGCTCCTCAGTCCATCGCGTAGGCCTTGGTCGAGCTGAGTATTCACATACATCGCAACCTTGACTGTGGTAGGAAACAAAATTAGTGTTCCGCTGCAATTATTGGTTGGGGATTGAATACGCACCCCCCTCTGGAATTGTGAGTGACTCAGACGATTTGATATACTTCATCGTGTCGATTGGCGGCCGTCAAAGAGTGTCGTTGCAAGTTCACTACAAATGTGTCGTTGAACAATTTTGGTGTTGCGGCGAAGCGGAGAGGTTTTTCCGGGTGCCGGCTTGGCAAAGAAGATCGCGTGCAGCTGGGGCACAGACCACATGCACCACCCGAAAGATACATCTCAAGATCAAACGCCGGAGTTGTGGGTGCATTACATTATTCCTCAGTAAAATTCGTTTCCGCAAGTAGGCTCGGGTTAAATCCCAGGCATCGTTCTTGTAATCTATTTCATGCATTTCGTCATCCGTGGCATCAGACGTCAGGCGCTCCAAATGTTGACTCCTTGCATGCTTCTTTTCTTCGCCGCGATTTCAAGTCCTCGAAGTCATTACCGTTCAAAAGCATTTAGGTATGCAAGTATTCCAATTTCATGATTGTTGAAAGTTGAATTATGGCATTCTTCTCTCTATTGGGCTTCTCTTTTATTCTTAGCCACTTGCTTAATCTTTGGCACTCCGTTTTTCGTGTTGTTAGTGGCAAGACTGTCTTTAAATCCAGTCTCTTACTACCAAACTTGCTGCTTTGTGTTACTCCATTGTATCCCAAGGTTTACTTGTTTCTGTGGAAAACCTCTCAATTCCTGATCGAGTAATTTCTCGGCCAGGGTGGGGATCGGCGGTAAAACATGGATACGTGAGCACTAAGCTGCTTATACGCAATACTAGGCATTTACAGCGGATAACTCGGAGAATCATCCGTTTGCAAGACGTCCCCAACACAAACACATTGTGTCAGCCAATTGTAAGAGCATCGCTTAGAAGGATCCCAAAGTCACGATAGCGGGGTATTCCTGCCGGGTTTACTTGGCTCTGAATTAGTAGCGTGTAGTACACATTACTCGGTGGGCCTGTAAGCTTGAGTTGACTTCTCATCATTGCTCTAAAGTACCTATCGCCTTTACTCCATCTCCCATTGCACGTCATCGTTCCCCAAGAACAAGCCAAGTAGCCTTGCTATTATGCCTTGAGAATATCTAGAAAATTAGTGAACTAAGCTACGTTTGGTTATTTGCGGGGAGCATCAGAAAACCGCGGAAGTATGCCGGCAACACACATCTTGACTGCTATTGCCGTTCTCGTGTTTTCTTTTATCCACTTTCGCAATTTCAGCAGAGAAACATTGTCAAGGAGGCGCCTGTAGTTGCGCTAAGTTTCGATTTGAAACCTTCTGACAAGGAATCTGTTCTCATGGGATGGATGTAACATTGTGCATAATGGTTGGAAGAAAGTAAGTCAGTAAAACAATCACCTGACGCAGTAGTGGAATTGATAATTTTAAAAGAATATCTCTTGCACCGCTATATTCGTCCACGAAGAGATGGCCCGTGTGATATATTCTACCCTCCGATAAAGCGAGCTAAATTACCTAGAGTAATAGCTATTTCAGGGCAGTAAGCTCGAGGACCACCAAAATCAGAGTTGCATGGATGCTAGCGGTGCAAGGGGTAATGATTCCCCATTCGCCATCGTGCGGCCTGAATTAAATATCACTGTTTTAGCTCTACGAGATGTGGATGAGTTCCATAACTTGCCGGAGAAGTCGTGTCCGATTAAGGCCCTGGTAGAAATGCGTTCAGACCCTTTTAATAGTCATCTTTGAGTGAATTCCGAGAATTGTATCCGCACTTTGAAAGATTTGGCCGACAAAAATAATATAGGATCTTGCCGGTAAATACATAGGCGTAGACATCCTCTAAGGCAGCAACTGGATCACCACGGCGGTTAGAACGAAGATGACGCCTCATCTTCCCTCATTACGAGCATCATCAAGGAAGGATTAGACTATGGGATAAAAGTGGGTTTACGGCCCAAAAAAAAATATTAAAAACATACAACAGCTGGGATTCTCCGCTGGTCACCCACGCGAATACTAATCAGCCCCTTCGAGTCTTTAATATCGGGGAGCGGACGGGACCCGTTGTTCTCCTCGAGGTGTGGTCGTATGTGAAAGGAGCGCTTAAAAGTGTGGCTTATAAACTCGGAGATGGCGCTAGAAATGGGGATTTGCTTGGAGATGTGGCTTGGAGAGATTAAAGTTGGAGGATGGATTCATCTTCGAATAAGAGAGGGGTGATTGGAAGCTTTTGTGGGAAGTTGCTTTTAAGATGCTTGGATTCTTGCGCTGGTCTAAGGGTTTCCTGTAAATGTACGGATTCACAGCACCTTCGCGCATACTATGAATGGCGTACCGGTGTTTCTTTGTGTAACGATCACTCGTACTAAGCATTTACTCCAATAAACAGCTTGTTCAGAATCGGTTTTAACCCTGTTGCTACTACGTCTCGAGGACCGATAAATTCTTCGTCACCTCTTTCACCGCGTTATCTCCTCTGTCTCCTCATACGTCTTTCCCAGTTCGGCCTTCGCCACATCCATCTCCATCAAGACCAACTCCCAGCCATCCATCCGCATCTCCCATCTCCAAGACTGTGATTGCGATGAGACTCTTCCTAACCTTCCTGCACCCACCGCTTGGCCTCATTCTCTTATCTCGAAGAGAGCTGAAACAGTGCATGCACCGCATTGATGCGTTCCTCATCCCCCTTATCACTGAGTGCAGAAGAAAAGCAAATGATGAAGGGAGAGATACGAGAAGCCGGATGATATCATCCAATATTTCATTGATCTCGCCAATGAGGTCGAAAGTTTGCCGGAGAAACTGTCGCAGAGATACGTGTACACTTTTATTGGGTCCATGCACGTTACCAGCAATGCATCTACGAGCTTTGTGCATGGCCGGAGTATGTCGAGCCGTTGTGGGAAGAATTTTAGATGGTACTCGGACAAGACGGAATGTGGAAGAAGAGCTCGGCGGTGCAAAAGCTGCATACTTTTATGAATGAGGCAAATTACAAAGGATGAATCCACCGAGAGCCTATATATGTCCCACGATATAACTTCCCCGGCTTTTGAATATGACGTTCCAGAGGAGATTGAGCAAGTGGAATGTTATTATATAAACCACTGGGCTTCAAGCGCATAGTCGAGCAGCCGACTATGCTCTCCGACGGCTTCCACCTACCTCGGGGCATGTACATATGCATGGCCACAACCACAAATCTCCAAGACGGCGCTGCAGAGACTGGCTACGACCACTTCGATGGGTTTTCGCTGGTACCAAAATTGAATGGACCTGGGCTATAAGAACAGTCTTCGGTTCTCCTCAACAGATAAATGGGCATTAATTTTGGACGCGGAAGGTATGCGTGTCCCGGCCAGTTCGCGGAGAGCTTGGGGATTAAAATGGTTGTGGCGTGGTTGGATACGGAGTATGATTCCCGGTTTGAGGAAGCAAAGGCAAGGCCGGAAAATTTGGGGATATTGGAGTTGATGTTTCAGGGATTGATATTAGGGTTCTTGTGCGGAAAAGACAGGCTTAGGGATTTTCAGTCGCACAAATGGATGAGTTATGTGAAGTTCCATCCCTTCAATTAGAGAGAAGCAAACGAAAAAAGAAATGTGATATTCAATGCCGATGATGAAATTACTACTACATATAGATTCTCCCAGAAATTACTTCAGCAGTAGAACGTAATTAAGTGGTCGAAAATGATACAATTAGATAAAGTCACGTGGCAGTGTGCCCTGGCTTGCCCAACTTCTTCCAAGCCAACCAACCAAGCCAACCAAGACTACAAAAGCAGCCATGAGCCACAAGCCCGATACTCCATCTAACGATGACAACAATAGCAAAGTAACCCATATTGCTGCCGCCGCTCAAATCACAACTCCACCAACTGCCGCCTGGCGACAGTACATATATATACTCCTCCCACTCACCTGCTTCAGCATCTTAATTCTCCTCGGCCCGCACCTCATACCCCCATCCACACACCGCACAACCATCATCGGCGCATCTCTAACCTTTACTTGGATCACCACCATCCTCTGCTTCCTCCTTGCCACTGCTATATACCCCTCCAACAACCCACCAGCACGCACAATTCAGGATGCAGTGCCTTGGACCCGGCGATCGCTCCTCAACCGTTTAGCAGTGAACTTCGTCTACGACTTCCTGCGCCAAGGAGCCCTCAACCCCGGTGAAATCGTCCTCAACTCAGCAATCAGTTATGGCATCACCTTCATCTCCAGTTCCAGCCCCCGTGACCCTAGCACAACCATACCCGCCAAAGCTGAGCTAAAAATCGCGCTGAAATGGACCGCCATCGTGTTCGTAGTATATATGCTCGTGCCTAGCAAGCTCGACCCCATAGCTAATCACTTCTTCCGTGTCTACCTTCGCGTAAGCTTCATAAGTTTCGTTGATGTCGGCCTCGACCATCTCGCTCATCCCCCGCGATCATTCTGGTCCCGCCTCCTCACGCTGCTGCTCGAGCTTCTCACAACGAGCCTAGCCTGCATGATCCTCCTCACGACCGCGTACCTCGTCCCCGCACCACACTGCTCAAAGCCTCTCTATGACTTGCTATTCTCGTACGCCTGCTACAGCCAGATATCCCCAATTGATCCTCGCGCTCTGCACAGAGAGAGCATGTGTTTCGAAGAGCACGGTGTGCCACAGACGATCGCCATGGAGATGTTGCGGGAGCCGTGGATGGCGGATAAGGTAGCGGAGAAGTGCGGGGAACATGATATGCAGAGGGCGTGGATGCAGGCTTGTTTGGCGGTGGCGGGGAAGGAACGTGGACATCAGTTTGGCGAGGGCGAGTGTTCGAGTATGGAGAAGACTATTATGATGTTGGGAACGTGTGGAGAGAAGTTTGGGCTTGGTCCGATGGCGCAGGCGGCGGCGGCGCGAGGGGTGAAAAGTTGGAGTGGTGGTAAGAAGGGTTAAATAGGTTGAAAAGCGGTTTGCGGTAGTTGCCAGGATAGTTATGATGATCATGTTTTGATTCACAGTGTATAGGGTTCCCAGTCTTGTGAGTAAATATGGCCTTTTTTTGGGTAGTATTCGCCTTTCTACGGAATGCTAATGAATGCACCAATTTATATCAAGTCGCTTTCAGATATTCAAACAGCAACCGCAATCTGATGCTACTTAGGCTAATACTATTGTTTCAGACCACATCGTTATGCGGATTCTCTATTGTAACTCCATTAGACAGTCCTATCTGTATTGAGAGACCCTAAATCCCTTACATAAGCCTACAAGAAGTAACCTAAGATCAATCAAGTAAATAATTGACAGTCAGGTGTTTACGGCAACTTCCCGGTGGGCTATGTATGTTAAATTGCCATCGGTGTATGGGACAGTTACGTGGGGAGATTCAGTTACATCTCAATGATCCAGCTCCGCTGCTCTGGGTGGCTCTTTACCTATTCCACGGGGCATCGTACTCTAATATATGTCTACGCCCTGCTGACATTTCTAGGAAACATGGGTCATACATTCCTCTAATAAATTCCAAGCTCGCATCCTTAGGCCGTTACTGGAAGTCTATGCTACTCTTACAGTTGAGCTATGGAACGTTACACAGTAAAGCGATGAGGTGAGCTGATATATTGGATATTCTCGCCCAGCCTATCCCTACTATGTTGCGTTTGTTGAGTTGCATTGGTATGCTGTGGCATCTAAGGCTTGAGCTTTGGCTTCTTCGAGGATTTAAGAGCTAAAGGCGAGGTGGTCGAGAGTGCGTCCCAATCTCTGTACCACTGCACTTGCTATAAGTATTTCAGATAGTTCCATTATGCACTCTAGCACCAGGCTCTTCACAAGAAGACTCTACAAACAATTTTATCGGTCTTTCACATCTTTCATTGGTCAAACCCTCTCCACTCCTCATCCACTGAAAATGCAACCCCTTCTGTTCACATTTCTTACGGCTGTGCTCGGCCTTCTAGGCACTGCCCTCGGCGCTCCCACTGTGTCCGTCTCGGCGCCAGACCCGTATGCCCCCGTAACTCCAGGCGTAATCGTCTCGGGCGATGCGCCCTCGGACGAGATCATCTCTGCCAGATCCCTTGAGAGGCGCTCCAACGGCCGCATCGAAGTACACTGGCAATTCATCACGATAGGCGGGGGAGAGGCGGATTATTTGTGGGTGGATTGGTATGGACCAGGTGCAGCCTCGCCGAGTAAGTCTTCCTCATCTCACTCCTCACCTTCATCACCTTGCCCTTCTTTGCAATATCTGCGGGTCCTCGCTCCCTCTCCCCCTAACTGACGTCGTCCAGCCTGCTCCGATGGCTGGGACATCACCAACGACCATCTCGATAACACATTCAATGGCAAAATGTACCACAGCGCCCGATGCGACATCTATACCATTTTCGATGGGCCGAACAGCGGCGGCGGCGCCGTCATGACGTATGCATCTGGGCATGGCGTTGATTGCGGATGGGTTGGCAGCCCGGACCACCAGAGCGACGGAGGAAGTGTCCAGGACTTCTACTTTCATTGCAGTTGGTAGGCGGATTGGGAGCGGGGACGGGGGTTGGAGGCGAGAGAATTACACTCTTTTCCTTTCTTCTTTCTTCTTTCTGTTTCCTTTTTTATCGCGTTGTCGGCTTGGCTGGCCGATTTCTGCTGTTTCTGTCGTTCATGCTTTCTTCATATTTAATAAAAGCTCTTGGATCTCCCGCTCTCCATAACCCGTCCAAGCCACACTGCCGGAAGTTTGTTGGACGTGACACCAGCTTGTTGTCTTGTGTTTTGACTGCTTACATGCTTGTGTAGTTGGCTGGCTCGCCGGAACCTCTGCGCAGTATAAGTATGTGGAATGTAGGGCGTGGAGAAATCTGACTGGAGAAATGATTTGCTAAAACGTTTGAGGTTTCTAGGCCGTGCTTCGCCGCCACGTCTAGCCCGACATGCGCTTCATCGGTGTTGTTTCTAGGAAAGAGCTTCTTGACTCTACTCCCTGCTAATTAATATATATCATCTACAAAGTGAACCACCAGCAAGCCTTTTCTACAACCTAGCTACTCAAACTCCTCAAACCACCCAACACGTCTTCACTGTCCCATTCCCCCCTCCCACCACTGCCGCGGCCGCAATCCCAAAAGTAAACATCTGCGCCCCATCCGTCCCATTACAAGCCGCCTGATCCAGCGCCTTCCCATTAGCAGTCGTCAAGCACGTCCCCGCCACATCCAGCTGTGCGAAAGCTAGTGGTCTCGCTGTTCCATTGAAACCGGAGAGTTGCAAATTGGTTACAGCGCCGCAGGATAAGAGGAGGACTTGATTTTCGAGGGCGCAGCGGGGGTCGAAATTAAGACAGGCTTGGGTCCGGTCGGGGTGGTGGGGGCTTGTGTGTGGATAGGTAGGAGAGGGATAGGAGGAAAATAGGGTGAAAAAAAAAATGAGTACAACTCACCAAAACACTAACAACTAACATCGGCCCGGCTTGATCGTCATGCTTCCCCTTTGTAACCACGTCCCACTTCTGCCCCTCACTCCCATCAAAACCCGCCACCTGCACCAGCGTTAGGTTCGCGCGGAAGTCTCCGCTTAGTTCGTCGATGAAGAGGCATTGACCCGAAGCGGTGGTGATTTGAGTACTGGAGAAGGTGCGCGTTGCTACTGCGTCGCGTTGTTGGGCTTGCGCGAAGGCGACGGGGTCGAGTTGTGTTACGGTGCGCCTTTGGAGGAGGGAAGTGTAGGTTGGGTGGGCGTGTGTGAGAGTGAAGAAGGTTAGGGCGTAGAGGATTGTTGGGAGCATTTTCAGTTGAGTTTTTCTTGAGGGGTGAGGTTTTAGGGCGTGTTGGGATGTTGTAGAGAGGAAAGTGGTTAATTGAAGTAATTGGATGGTAAAGAATGAAAGGAAAAATAAAATCTTGAAGGTGGAATTGAAATGGAAATGGAAATGAAAGAACGCATAGAACAACTGAAAAGAGAGGAATAGTGCTCAGCACTGCGAGTGAAGCAAATTCATCCAAAAAAGGTGAGCGCGGGGGTCCTGCGCCTGCTTGTGCGGACCGTAGGTTAAATATCCTCTCAAGAGCCTAGATTGCGCTATATCAGGTCTCTTAAGCCCATGGTGATGCTCCTACGACTCTCACAAAACGCCTCGCAGCCGGGACATGCAGGCCTGAGGCCAACTGTACCCTCCAAACCCTCCCATCCATCCATTAACCATTTCGGACCATATTTTTCCATGCTCAGCATCTCCGTTTCGAAATCCTTCTGTCTTCGACTTACCAAAGAATCATCGTCTTGCCCATTTTCTGCTCGCTAGCCGCTTGCTGGTTCCGTGTTCCGAAACGGGACCGGTTTGACGATTGTTTGCTCTTGTTGTCCAACACTAGAGGATCGAGAAAAGAGTACTCCTAATCTGTTCTGTAATAGTGCGACTGAAGGTTGAAGGGTTTGGTTAGTCATCATAATATGTTCCTTCGGTCCTGCGTAAGAGAAGGGTTTTTGAAGCATACCGATTGTACTGCAAAGAGTCATTAGTGATGCTTCTGATAAAGCACATATAATAGGGCACTTTACACATGAGATTGAGATTGGCTTTGCAAGTGCAATCACAGTTGAATATATCATTACCCCTGCAAAATCCACCTTTGTTTGTCAGTCTCACACGAATAGGATGCTCCTACAGCGTAGCAGCCTCCATGAGCAGATGCAGTGTCGTAGTTGTACTTTTGTCCAGTAGCACATCAACTGCCTTCTAATTGAGTAGCACCGTCCAAAGAAAAGGCCTAGGACCGTCAGAAGGAAGATTAAGGTTTACTAAGTTGTTAAAGTGTCTTTCCTTGTCCATAGCAGCCAATCAGACCTGTTTTTGGGCCCTGGATATTGAGTCAGGCTTCAGTCACGATCCATCCTTGCTTTGTGTCCAGCATGATGCCTACTTTGTAGCATCCAAAAAGGCATGTCTGGTTCGGCTTCTCACAAACAGTCAGATTGCCTTCCGCACCGTAAGTAGCAAGAAGTCCAGCACCGTATTCTGGAATAGTTAGCTTGAATATTCAATTATGTATCAGGAAATACTCCAGTTTACTGCCTGCCCATGCTTTGTCAAACCCCGCCTTGTCCTGAATTGCTTCGATGAGTTGTCGTACGATTTATCGGACTCTTAAACGTTACCTCCATGGACGCTGAAGTGGCCCCTTGGGCGGTTATCAAACGACCAAGGGAGAGTAAGCACAGAAATATCCTGAATGACTTCATAATTTCCAATACGCAACTGAGTCAATGGCTGGAAAATACTTGGCAGGTAAACAAATGGGTATTTGAAGCACGTTAATCAGAAAGTGCAGGAAAATTGATTCTCTCTCGGGGAGTGGAACTATATTGACTGAGTGAAAGATAAAGCGGCCACTAGAAATCAGATGCCTAAGCACAAGAGTAAAGATTCATGGTACCGCATATTATGTAATGTTGCTTAAATACGATGCGCTCGTTTGTTACAAAGGGGATATTTCATACCGTTGATGAACGCATCGATATGTGGCGTTTATGACTGTTTATGGTGCGCCCTGAGGCTAGCTGAGGCAGGACATTGTGGTGATCTTCGGCTAACTCCGGCCTCTTATGGGAACTGATATACAAAGTATTATGTTATGTACTCCTAACCAAGGATCAGAAGTACCAATACAAGCTCGAAATACAAATCTGCTGGGCGGGAATATGCCGTGCGAACTCGGAAAGTCAATTGATAAGTGGAGAAAATCGAAAGCTCCAGAATTCTAGCCAGACTCGCGAGGAGTCAGGAAAACGTCCTGAATTTGGAGAGGCACAGAAAGATTGAACCTCGCAAGTTCGGATTGGTACGTCTGAGGGTCAAATACAATTGACAGAATCCGTGGACCTACATATACTGGAAGGTCCAGCATCTTATTCCTGAGGATCGAATAATGGCGGGTACCCGCTCGCACGAAAAGATATGGCGGAATAGAATCAGGTAGAAAGCTGATAAATGGCGGGGAAGCCAAGTGCTATTATCCCAGGGATTTTTTTTATAACCAAAGACCAACGATGGACATGGCATAGAGCACTATATAGTGCGCAGTGAAATGAGAATGCTGGATTGCCTTAATGGTCTCGTCAAAATGGTGTTAGAAGGACTGGCCGGCGTATTATAAACAAACTCCATAGCACTGCAGAGAGTTGAGTCCCAAATCAGGTATGGCAGACATGATAGGGTTGTACTGGCGTCTGTAAGTCGGAGAGGATGGAGGAGGATAGTGGAAGATAGAGGACAGTAGAGGAGAGAGGACGGTGGAGGGGAGGACAGTGGAGGAGAGAGGACAGCGGAGGAGCGAGGAGGTTAAGACAAAGGGAGTTGTAGAGCTGAAGGCTACCAGCGCCATGCCGGAAAGAGTATCGGGCAAGCTCAGGCACAACAACACGACATCTGCTCTTGATACTGCGCAGGACCAACATATACCTTCAAAATTCTTCTAGTGTCTGTAAGAGCACTGCATGATAATCTCACCGAGGACGCGTGTTGTGTCGGCAACCCAGAAAACTCGTCCCAGCCTCACCCCCTCGATCGCGAGCTCTCCCGCATCTTGTAAATCGTTGCCAATCGTGAACATCCGCATCTTGTACCCCTCAATCACCATATGCGGATCTTCAATAGAACTACAAAGCCCCGCTTTTAATTGTATTGGCGGCCACAAGAGCAAGCCTCCTCCGCAATCGTCTAGGAAGAACTCTAACGTCAGTTTTCGCTCGTAGCCTCTCATGTGGATACTTTGCAACTTCGCTGCTAGGCTCATCTTCATTCCAAGACGATCTCTAGAACCTCTTTTCGTATTCTCCATTTCGTGGGACATTTCGTGGGGATACCAACGTTCTTCTGCATCATCCTTAGCATTAACTAGATTCTTGGATAATCCCCAATATCGGTTTCGCACGTGCTCCATTATAGGGATAATATATCACTCCAAGTTTACACTTCATTTTCAGAGATGCGTTGGAATATGATTTCATCTCTATGGTCTCATGGGAGTATTATATGCTACACAACTTCTACATCTCTGATCGGTTCCATTGAATTCGTTCACATACACGGCGGCTGTGTCTGGCATGGAGATGATCAAAGGCACCTCTGTACCTCCCAACACCTTTCAGCCCCTCTAATTATGCCAAAATCATAAAGAGCATCCCCTCGCCAGGTCTGCTTGCAGTGCCTGTCCTGTCCAGTCTCACCTTAGGACATATCAAACTCCGTCTACCGCCGCTAAGAAAGTGGAATTTGATTAGTCGTGTGTTGAGGGTAAGCATTTCTACGGGTTCAACACGCGACAAAGAGCCTCTTCTAACCGGCATCCAGATTACGGGGCTGGGTACAGAGCCACTGATGACGCGACCGGACAGCCAGATGGATGTGAGTTACCGAAAGCTCTTCTCTGTTTCTTTGGTCAGTGTGCTGATCTGAAGACTGGATGAGTTGGATGTTGCGGGGGAAGAAAATGCGAGTGGCTATATCTTACGCAATTCTATTGCCCATTACTGAACTTTTCTGGCCGTATCTAGTCCTCTTCATCTGATCCCGTCTCGAGAAACGGAGTATGCTGCGATACTGGCTCTACGTGCAGCTACGATCCAGCGGCTGCTTGGGCGGATGTCGCACCGGATCCAACGTCTCCAGTTCAGGCTACAAGGACTAAACCCGTTGCCATGTCCACAATGTGATGCAGGTTCGACTGACAAGACGTGCCCGAATAATGGCTTCAATATTCGTGTGACTCCTGTCGGTGAGCCATGAGTTTCAACCGCGAGTTCGGTGGGCAAGGCGATTTTAGCTACTATGCGAAGAGATGACTGTGGGATGATGGGGGAGAGGGAGGAAAGGGATAAGGTGGGAGGAGTAGGGGATAAGGGGATGGAGTGGGATGGATAGGATGGATGGAGATGGATGGGGAATGGATGGGAAGTGGATGGGGATGGGAGGGGATATGGGTGCGAGAAGAGAAGATATGCGAACCAAAACTGCAAACTGTCGTTATTCCTTAGGTATGCGGCATCAGACTATTTACAATCATAGCGTAATAAATCCCAAAACACCCAGATTTTGCACCTCAGATCAGCAAATATCAGGCCAGATGTCCCCGATCCAAATCAATCCCTTAATTTCACCATCCAATCTCACTTTTCAGAGTCCTAGGTCCAACCATCCTGACCCCTCCCATCCCACTCCGTATGGTACCTTGCAGCATGTGCGTACGTCCACTATACCTAAATACAACTTTCATACACCTTCCCCTCTTCCCCATCTTCCCCCCTCTTCAAAACCCAACCAACCCACGAGATATCAAAAAGCAGAGAACAAAGGAATGACTAGCACAAACGCGCCATCAGTCGCGCATACATACTCACAGCATCAATCTCCGCAAAGCAGAGTATGCCGAGAAGCGTGCAAGATACCAGCACATCCCTTCCATACGTCTCGGCGCGTGTGCAGCTCGGTCAAGCTGGGAGTGTGGCCTCTCCCGGTGCCGGGGCATACTGCATGTGCTCAGCGCCAATGTCGCCTACGACCTCGCCACCGAAGCCTAGAACAGACGTTTCATTCTAGAATCAACATGGCCATCTCCCCTCAGTACGACGACACCCTCGGACTAAACAGCGCAGTCCCCTGCTCAATCATCTTCTCAATTTTCCCCGTCTCATTAACCTCCAAACTATGCATCAGCTCCACCTGTTGCTCCATGTTCAACCCCATCCCCCTCGCCTCCACACTCCACTGCGGATATAGATAATCTGCAACTGGGTATCCCGCACTGGTCGCATAACTCTCGTTATACGTCGGGCTCGTCAGCGCGTGCGAGACGGGAGGCATGCTATACGGTTCCTGGTGCGGGAGCGAGAAGTTGGGGTTCCAGTGGGGGAGGTCGGAGAAGGTTGCTGGGAGAGGGTTGAACTGCGAGCCGGGGTCGTAGGAGGGCATGTTGGGGAGGACGATATCGGGGTGATATTTTAGGCTAGGCGAGGTGTCGAGGTGGGGTTGGGAGGGCTGTTCGGAGGGAGATTGCGAGTGGGTGGGGTAGTGGGATTGAGGGGGTGGGGAGGATTGGTATAAGCTCGGCGCGTTCTGGTGTGAGAAGTGGAGAGGTTGTTGTGAGGAGATGTAGCCGAAGGGCACTTGTGAGCGTTCCGGGGGCGTGTTGAGGGAGGTTGTAGAGACTGTGGCTGGGCTGGTCGTGCGGGATCTGTTGAGGCCGTCTGCGACGCTGGAAGTCACGGATGCACTTTCGGATGGCGAGCCAGCTGAGATGGGGATGTCGCCGTCCTTGTCGTAGATCTTCATGCAAGCGCCGATGAGATTGCGATAGAGTTCGTGGGCTGAGGCGACGCCAGGCCAGCGTTCTGAAGCGCATTTGATGGCTTCGAGGGCGACGGATAGGTGGCGTTCGACGTCTTCTCGACTGTGGACGCGACGGATGTCGGAGTAAGAGAGGGTCCAGAGGATGGTGTTGATGGCCATGAAGATGGATTGGGTGAAGATCCAGGTGAGATCGACTGAGCCTGTCTCGATCTGGTTTCTTTGCATGTAGATGTTGTACTCGCATGCGTTGTAGCATTGGATAGCAGCGCGGACCGAGGGCCTTGGCACTTGTGGCGACGGTCGGAAAAGGAAAACGATCATAGTGTTGTACCGGCCAATGAACCTGGAACACCAAAATCAGTATAATCAGTATCGGGTTGCACAAATTCTTGAAGGCAAATTTTTTAGAGTTTGCCACCCCCATTTCTGGATCCGTACGGGGAAAAGCAATTTGGTACAGGTGTTGCGGCCGAGCATACAGTATTAGGGAGCAAGTTGAACTGACCAGACTTTGTTGAGCCCAGAACCGCCGTCCATCTCCGGACTTGTATCTCTCCAACCAACCAATTTTGCCTCCATCTGCTGGAACCAGGGGTCTTGATCATCCTTTGGCTCAGGCCGTTTCTTCTGATAAAGCTTTCTTCTGATCTCGAGCTGCAGTAGCCTCATTTTGAAGAAATGAATGGATATCCATTTCTTCAACGATGCTTGCGGCGCTGGCTTGACGCCTTTCCTCGTGATGTACTGATCGTCAACGAGCTCAAAAAATCTAACATCGATGTGCGCATCTCTTGTTGCAAAACTGCTCGGCCGGCCGAGACTGTGAGACAATCCAAATTCCATGGTGAGAACACACCAGAATATTCTTCTCCGCATATCAACTTCCAGTGGATCTGCTGGTGCACCTCCAGGACCTCGAGTAATGGTTTTCTCTTCGTGTAAACCAAGGGCTTGGGTGAGTCGGACGGCCAGGCCAATAATGTAGTAGACGGCAGTCCGCGTTGGTGTGAGAAGCGAATATCCCGCGATTAGAGCGAAACACTGCAGCGTCTTCAGGTTCATTGGTTTTATAGCACCCTCCAGAAACTTGAGTGCAGCGAGGTAATAGCTGTCAGCTAGACCGGCATATTGAGTGTCCATCTTTTGTAAACTGATGGCAATTACCATCCGTATACTGAAATTTTGATATGCATCGCTTGATCCGTTGTATACATCCTCGACATCCTGGGCGAGGGTTGGTTCGTGGAAGAGGGGGTACATCGGGTGGACTATGTCTTAATTAGTCTTGTCCCGAGGCAGTCGTTAAGAGAATACGAGCCTTTTAGGTTGAACAACTGGACGAGCAAGTTGGTCAAGTCTCTATTTGGCAGCTCTTCTGCGGCAACATCACTTATTAACGGATAGATTTTTGACGTTGGTTTTGCCTCCTCCTCTGTAAACCTGTCTTTTATCATCTGTGCTCTTGAACTGGGCACGATATCTGTTATGCTCTTGGAATCGGTAAACTGCTTTGCCAATTGCATTACGAGCCGAGTGATGGCGATACCGCTGGATGGTCCAAGAAACTTTGACTCGTCGCTTTCCTGTATCCTCACGGAGGCCGCTCCGCGCATCACGTCCTCTGGATCTGGCTCAATATCATCCCGCTCCAAGTCAGCCAATTGTTTCTCCAAATCGCGAACCTTGTGTTGTAGGTGGACGACATAGTTTCTGGGTATTTTGGTTCCTTTAGCCGGATCATAGTACTCGCAGTGAGAATTTGTGCGCTCGCAGGGTCCGCAACGAGGTAATCCAGGATCGCATCTAGTTTTTCTCTGGGAACAATCAGCACTTGAGAGTCCTGCTTGCGGCGAACGGGCTCAAGGGACACGGCAAACGGGCTGCCTTACCGTCCGACATCTGCAACACGCAGTGAGAGTGTGGGCGATGCGGGGAGAGGTGGAGTCTTCACTTGCGCGGACGCTTCCTTCCCGTTTGATTTGGGTAGATGGGCGTGCCGTTTGCGCCGTAGAGTCCGCTTGTTCGGTCATGTTGAATGGTTGCTGGCATACGAGTTGGATTGATCGGCGGGGAGGCTCGCGGTGGTTATGCTCGCGATGGTTATGCTCGCGGTGGCTCTCGCGGAGGTTATACTCGCGGCACAACAGGACTCCATTCCAAAGAAGCAAACATGGTATGATGTGGTGTATTATTTGGCCTTGTTCTTTAATACCCGGTATATGCGCTGTAGCACAGCCAAGGTCTGGGTAGTGAAGGATGGCGGGCTTGGGGCTTTGTAGGGAGAGAGACTTCAGAGACTTTTTGGGATGGGATTACGGTGGAAAGGTACGACCTCGGGCCTCTTTCAGCAGGCTTAGGGTACAATGCACAGGCGGCGCCTGTAATAGTCCAACGGGAGTGGTGCGGAGGGAACAGCGGCCAACCTCGAAACGCTGGAGAGTTTACCTGATTGGGGGGACGTGGCAGCGCAGAACTTGCCCCAGAAGCCTGCCCAGAAGACTGCTGTCGGGGGGTGTGTGAAGATGTAGCCTCTACGCAGCGTCTACCCGGTGTCTGCCCAGCGCTGGAGAGTCCTGCCCTAGGGTAGGTGGCCAGCATAACAGCCTGCATTGCGCACTGATCGGCCTACGGTAACTAAGCCCTGAAGGGTCGTGCGAAAGCGCGAGATTGATAAGGCGACACCAAGGCGACACCAAGGCGACACTTGCGGTTGAAAGGGAATTGACCTCTCTCAGACCTCACCGCTAAGCCAAACACCAACACATCACCCCGCCCATTAACAATTGCTTCACTCTACTTGCATATTCTCCCGCCTCAACTCACAAAAACTCTTTGCTGAGAAGCCGGTGAGGGAGAGCGACACTGCAGCCGAGAAGGCTGAGCGAGTGCATAGAGCCGTGCCTGCGCCTCGCCTTTCGTCCCCTTGCTAACCCCCACCACCAGGCTTTTTATACTGGTAAAAGGACACAGGTGAGCTGAACCCTCGGTCCTATTACTTTAATCGTTTCTTTGGGTCTGCCTTGTGGCACCGTCATACTTCTCACTCACCGAAGGCTCTCACGTGTAAGATGTGAGTGAGAAGGGAGTCTTTCAATTTTCTCCTGCATGCTCCTCCACCCGCTCACTCCCGACCTGCACTTGTTGTTGTTCTTTATTCTTCTAGTATGGCTCTTTCGCAGGTCCAATCGATTACCTGTTCTTTGGTTCGGTGTTTACTCCGGTCATTTCCATTGTTGTTGCCTTTTACAATTAAATGTCACGTGTGAGCTGTATTGATTCGTTTTGTTACATCTACAGAAACTGGTCCCATCGCTCATACGACAACAACGACCTCATGGTCTTGGATACTCCACTCCTTCGCGTGAGCAGACCGGTGGCAGCTTGCTCGCGATGTCGGGCAGCAAAGGTCAAGTGCGACGGTAAGCTGCCGGCCTGCACGGCATGTGAAAAATCGAATCGGGCCGCCGAATGCTCCAGCACCAACGATCAGTTCGCGCGCGGAAAAGAGAGGAGCTATGTTGCCACTCTTGAGGCTCGAGTTGAGAAACTCGAGAAGAAGCTTATCGAAGCGAGAGCCAGGAGGAAATCATCGGTAGCCATGCCCGATTATGATTCCGCAGGGACCCCGCGTCGGACTTCCGTAGATACTCTCAAGGCTCCCAGGCCTATCAGCAAACGTGCAGCGCGACGGAAAGAAGCAATCGACATTGACGATCTGGTGTCTGATTTTGGTCTTCTGTGGGTGCTCGCTTTCTTCAACTATGCCTCGGCTCGTTGGTATCTTACTGATAAACCCCAGTGCCGTCAATGCGACCGCCAGAGATTTCTATGGCTTCACATCAGCAATGTCCTATGCCCGTCTCATCATATCTGCGTGCGCCAAAGAGGCCCTACCTAGTGGAATGACCAAATTGCTCCCGCCAAGGTATGCTGCAACACCCCTTATCCAGCATTATCTAAACAACATCTTCGTCCTATTACCCATCTTCGACGAGGCAAGCTTTTACGCTTCGGTCGATGCCGTATATCATGCAGATTCCACAAAAGCAACTGATTTTGATCACTGGACTGTACGCATGGTTCTTGCTCTTGCATGCCTATCGCTTTCTGACCAGCGCGGTGATACTCATTACTCGGATGCTGTAGGCCATGTAAATGCTGCATTAGAACATGCGGAAGAGGTGCTACATCCAGGATTTATTTCTAGTATCCAAGCCCTTGTATTACTGGTCGAGTATGCTATGATGGATCCACATCATTTTGATAGCTGGACATTGATTGGCGCTGCATCAAGAGCAATGGTAGATCTTGGCATTCATCAAGATCCATCAAAGAGCGCGTCAGTATCAAGAGCCAAATTGGAACTACGGCGTAGAGTGTACCATTGCGTCTACGCTCTCGATAGGTGAGTTCAACAGTTAAATCCACATACTAGCTCAAAATTAATCATCTCCAAGATCCATCTCCCTAGTCCAAACCCGCGCCTTCTCCTTCTCCGACGACTCCGCCCACGTCGCCCTCCCCTTCTCCTCCAACCCTCTATCCCCCTCCAAAACCTCTCCAAAAACTCATGTCTGGCTCCAATCCTTCGACGCAGCCCTCGATCTCTTCCGGATCCGCAAAATCCAATCAATATGGTATATGGACCTGTTCCAGTCCGGGCGAGACGCCTGGGTAGACCCGTACCCCTATATTTGGCGCACCTACAGCGACATGACGTCCTGGTTCCAAAACATGCCTTCCACTGCTCTGCCCAGCACAAAAGCCTTCTTCGAGCTCGAGCTGCTCTACTCATATGTCTATATCCTCTCGCCCTCACCGCGCATCCCGAGAATCAATGAGTACGCCCAAAGACTCATATTCGAACACTGCATCGCATACGCTACGAACCTCCTTGCTCTCATCTCTAAACCCTCAAACACGACAAAGCCGCCCCTTACCTTCCACGACGCCATGCGCGCCTACATGACTGGTCGCCAATTCGTCGATGTCCTAGCCAGAAACCAGGATTTAATACTCGACCCTATCCCTCCAACCCCACCACCCCCTTCCGTATCCAAGAATAACGCCTCTGAAGACCCGCTTGCCCCTGCGCCCGAGGTTCCGGCGCCGCTGTTCCCGGCTCCGCTACCAAATGCTGATGGCTCGCCGCCTGCGGACCCGACGAATAGAGCTATTGGGGCTATAGACGATTTCACCACTATCCTGTCGAGATTCGGGATGAGATTCGGGTATATAAACTGGCGCGACCGGTTTCAGCGAGAGAGCGCGGCATTGCTAGCACAACTCTACCATCGTGCAGCTATATCGCCACTGCCGTCCCCACAACATCATGCCGTGCAGCCGCATCATCAACACCGACAACATCAGCATCAATTAAACCAGCAACACCAGGGATTGACGCAGCAGCAGTTGACACAACAACAGCAATCCCTCTGGGCACCCGTCGGCAGCTTACCTCAAATCCTACCCCCACAACCCTCGACCACATCTCCACAAAGCATGTACACTTCCTCCCCACCCTCGTATTCGCACACCTCATCCCCGCCGTCTTACCCACCTTCTCAACAAACGTCCCCTTTTCACCCCACCTCTACCCCCCCCTACCCCCCAACATACTCTCAGCCTGAAATGGGTATGCACCAGCCTGTTGTAGACTGGGGCCACCCTCCCCCGCCGCAGGCCAGCCAGGGACAGGTGAGGAATGAGTATATGTTTCCGCCGCTGCCGGGAAGTGTGCCGGGTGGGGTTGGTGCTGCAGGCATGGGGAATGTGGGGGTGGCGGTGAGGGAGGCAGAGTTAGGGGGAGGATTAAGGCAGGAGATGGAGGGAGGGGGTGCGATAGGTGTTGGGGTTGGAGGAGGGGGAGGGGGACAGGGAGTGAGTAGTGAGATAGCGACGACGGGATGGGAGACGTTGCCTGGAGGAAGTTTGAATGATAGATTTATGTAGTTTTGGGGCAGTGATTGGGGATATTGTGAGGTTTGGGTTTTTTTGGTCTTGGTTGATTGGGTTTCTGGACCTTGGAATGGTTGTTGGAGGTCTGAATTTCGTTTCAACATGTTGGTAGTTTCTTGGCTATTTTGTTGGCGGAAGTAGGATCGATTCATTTGGAAGAATATCCTTTCTAGATAAAACCTTATCTTACCACAAGAGTATCTGCAGCTCAAACCAGCAAAGAGGAAAGCCCAGCAAGCCACGCGATGCAAGTGTTTCAAAACGCAAAACCAAAAAGTCCAAATGTGACAAGACGATAGAAGCCAAGGGCAATGGAAAACTTGAAACACCAGTGGTAGGTAGGTGGTGGACAGGTGGTCTCATTGTAAACGTACCTCAGCATCTCTTGGCCCTGGAGACTGGGGGTCGTCAATCCCGTCAGCTACCCAGCTCCCAAGCTAAGTTCAAGGGTTACTCAAAGCAAGGCAGGCATCGACAGCCAAACCGACCCTATACACAGAACAATTAGTAATCTTGTTTCCATTCCCCATAGCCCCTCCACCCTAATAAACCGAGGAAAACAAGAATGCGTCAACGTACCTCCCCTCCTTCAACCTAACAACATCATCAATAACCTCCCTATCCAACCCCGGAAACATCCCCGCCAAAGTCTCGACCACAACTTGATGCTCGGCCCACTGTATCCGCCTTGCCTCCTCACTCTCTGCACTCGCCTGCCTAGCGGCCGCATCCTCCGCACTCATCCTTTGCGCAACTCTTGTCTGCTCCGCACTCCTCCTCTCCTTCTCGCTCGAACTACGTGGTCGATCACCACTCCGCCGCGGCAGCGGTGGCGCGGGAGATAGTCTAGGCGTACTGCCTGGTTGCGGCGTTAGTGCCGGATGGCCTGGCGAGTTAGCGCCAGTAGTCGTATTCGAATCCCCAGACCCGGAGTCCGAGAAAATCCGCCCGATAGAGCTAAGAGGCCGTTGAATTGTCCTCAATAATCCCGCAACAGCCGCGTTCTCCTCTTTCTCACCCTCTGGCTGTAGCTCGCTAGCGCTACTACTCCCGTTCTGCCTTAGACTCGTCGAGCGGCGCGGCGGCACGCGCTCTGCGTCTGTGGAGTTGCGTGGCGTGACTTCTGGGCGGGAGATCGAGGATTTCTCTGAGAGGTGGACGTGCGGGGAGGGCATGCGGCGCTGTTGGGACTGAGTTTGCCCTGGTGTTTGGGGTGCGGGTGGGTTGGCTTGTAGGCGTTTTAGATGTTCGGCGGCTTCTTCTTCCTCGGCGTGGTGGCGTTCGGCGATTGCGGAGACGGCAGCTTCGACGTTGGCTTCGAAGGCAGTGTCGGAGATTGTGAGGGAGGTGCGGTCGAGATTTTCGATGAATTGAACGGCGCCCATCTGTGTGTCGGTGGTTAAATGGGGATGGGGATGAGGGTGGGTGGAGGTGGTTTGGCCTTACAAGAGAGGAAATGTAGTAGCCTGCTTCGCCGCCCAGTTTGTCTTGGTTGCGGAAGCGGAGGATGTATTGGACGTTGGAAACTAGATGGTCTGGATTTGCTTGTAAGACGGTATAAATGAGTAGAGGCACGAATGCGTCGGCGGATTGGTCAGATTGCGATGTTCTTAGGTATCCTGAAACCTCAATCAGTTCTACATGTACAAGTATTGTCATCGAACGGGCTCACCAAAAATCACTTTGCAGCAATTGAGAACACAAATGACCTTGTCCCTTGGTGCTCGATAGCTCTTTATTTTCAGTAGCTCTACTTTCATTAGCCTGGTCTCGAAACGCCAAATAGAATCGAGGGATGTGGGTACCTTGCTGGGCCAGCAACAAAAATTTCCTACCCTTATCTCCGACAGGATTGATATCCAGATGCTCTTCCTTCACCCATTTATATATACGTACTTTCTGGGCTAAGACCTCGTCTCTTTCAACATCCTCCTGGTGTTGTCCCCTCCTGCCGATACTGGGCGGCTCTTGTGTCCCTCTTCGTCGGCCCTTAGGAACTGGTTCGGGTGGTGGTATGGCGGGAGAAAAGGTTTGAGAATATAATCGATTCATCACAAGCTTCTCCATTCCCTCCCTAGCATTATCAAACTCTGCATCGGACACTGTTCTCCATACTTCACACTGGGCCATCTTCTTGCTGATAAACTCAAGAAAGTCACTTATTATCTTGACCTGCTCATGTACCATCCATTGCTTCTTCCCAAATTCTAGCAAAAATGAGCGGAGGAATTTGGCTACAGGATCAGCGGTCCGGTGACGCAGCTGTTCAAGGAAACGGTGAAAATCAAAAGGCAGGTCTGGCTCCGGGTCCGGTTCTGGAGGAGGCGGTTTATGGATAGTTGCATGTGATTTAGGAGATGAGGGATGGTCGTATACAGGGGCTTTCTCCTTCGGAGAAGAACCAGTACTAACGCGGTAAAGAGAGGATGCTCTCAGTGGTGGAGATTTGAGTGGCTGGCTATTTGAAAGATTGGATCCCGGTGTCTGAGGCAGTATCCCCGCGTTGAGTGGTTCGAGACTCGACTTGCGAGGTGGATGTGATATTGGAGATTCTAATAGTGGTCCAGCGAGTTCCATTCGTGGAGACATTATTTCCTCCATTCCTGGACCTCCCAATGCGTCGTCAAATTGTTCCATTATACTCTGAATTTCCGACCTCGAGTCATCCATTATATCCTCGCTGGTCCCGTACTTTTCATTATATTCTGCCGCCTCTGCATCCTCCGACCGTCTTCTATTAGTGTCCTGCTCGTGTGATATAGGTGACAGCGCCCTGGTCGACGCATCTCGTGTAGAATTTAGGTATTTCTCGTCTTTTGGAGGAGGCGGTGGTGGCGACGGAGACCGAATCTCCCCTTTCTCTGAGAGTGGCTCGGGGGGAGGTGTTGTAGATAATGGTGCTAGATCTGATTCGGCGGGTATTGGATGTACGACTTCCTCAGAAGCTGAAGGCTGCGCTTCAGCCGGGCTAAGATCATGCTTCTTCCCGTCCTTGACATGAGAAAGCTTAGACGGGCCCTCATTTTGAGAACTATCATCCTTTGTCATAGCTGTTTCCCCATCCTCAAGCTTCGTTCTGTTGTCCGGTTCCTCCTCCTTTGCACTGGCAGGCTGCCCCGCTATCTCGACGCCAGCATCGTTGTGGCCATTGGAGCTCTCAGTGAGAGACTCTTTGGGTGGACTCGTATTTTTTGTCTCCTGTGCGTCCAAGTACTGGGAAATCCCATTATTGATTATCTTGCCTTCGCCAGTCGTAATCTGGTCTTCATGAGATTGGGCAGGTTGAATCGGAGAAGACATAGGCCGCCGTCCGGCTGAGGATGAGGTTTTCAGGATCAAAAATCTATTTCGGAATCCCGCCCATTGAGCAAAGGACACTGAAATGTGAGTTTGTAGTTTTATCAGAGCGGGGATCAATATGTAGAGAGCGTCGTGTATATCGAGTCTTGCCTTGTCGATGCCTAAGGGAATGATGCTGCCAATGTCGGCGGTTTGTCCGAAAACTCCGACACCAAAATTCGTCAAACTCAACACTGCGAACTTTGTCCTCGCTCTGCAGCCCATCAACCCTTTTCTACTTCTCCAATTGCTCACGCCCGACCGGAATCCATGTGTGGCATTTTTCTATCCATTAGTCCTGATGGCTTCGTATCGCCAAGCTCTGGAACAGAACGACTTTTAAGAAATAGAGGACCTGACAGCTCAAGAGAGCACCCAGTCCTTATCCAACACCCAGAAGATCCCTCTAATATGCTCTTCGCCGTATTCCTATCTACTGTCCTCTCCCTCAGAGGAGCTAGCGTTGTCGTCCAACCTCTCGTCGATGAGGCATCGCAATCAATCCTATGCTGGAACGGGGAAGCTTGGAAAATTGGTAACCTACCAGTAACTGGCAATGACTCACAAACCGTTCATCAGCTCTTTCTTCAAGCTTGCATTGAAACCCCGGGCACAGAAGAATCATCTACGCTATCTAGAATGCTGGCTGCCATCTCATCAATTTCTGGTCCCTTTGCTTTCGTATATTTTGACACTCCCCACAGACGAATCTATTACGGCAGAGACTGTCTTGGAAGACGATCGTTGCTGAAAAACACTAATAAAGCAGGTCAACTCATTCTTTCCAGCATCTGTGACAACGACACAGGCGAAAACTGGTCAGAAGTCGAGGCAGACGGTGTTTACTTCGTTGATCTCTTACCTGCCAACGGAAACTCAACCGAACTCCCAGAAGTCAACCAACCCGCTTTTCATATTACGCATGTTCCTCATGTTCGTAATGGTGATAGCAGTGACCCCGCCGTATCATTGGTACGTAGAATCACGCATGTTTTATTCATAATACTGATATGAGATGCAGATTTTACCCTTTCCACTCTTAAACAGGAATCTTCCCGATGGCTATTGGCAGAACATGAGCCTCGATGCACCATCTATTGATCAACTTCATGGGTTACTCTGCAAATCTCTTGAATTTCGTGTTCAAAATGTTCGCCAATCTAAACCGCTAGTAAACGAAGTAGGCTTCGCAGACACGAAGATTGCAATCCTGTTTTCTGGGGGTTTGGATTGCACAATTCTTGCACGATTGATCCACGAGATTCTTCCGCCGGGTGAAAGTATTGACTTGTTGAACGTAGCATTTCAGAATCCCCGCATCCATCGACCACAAGACCTTACAGACCCGACACAAGCTTCGCCCTACGAATTGTGTCCAGATCGGATTACCGGAAGGTTATCGCTCACGGAACTGCGGAACGTCTGCCCTGGGCGGACCTGGAGATTCGTTGAGATCAACATCCCATTCACAGAGACAACTGCGCATCGACAGAACGTGGCCGCTCTTATGCATCCTCACAACACGGAAATGGATCTTTCCATCTCATATGCGCTTTATTTTGCATCCAGGGGAGTTGGCCTTGTGTATGATCCCATCACCGGCTGTTCCACAGGATATTCCACCCCAGCCCATGTTTTAATTTCTGGGCTTGGAGCAGACGAACTCTTCGGAGGTTATCAACGTCATGCTACTGCCTACGCTCGACAACGTCATCGCGGGTTATTTGATGAGCTTGAGTTGGATTTCAATCGCCTAGGGAAACGCAACCTTGGACGGGATGACCGCGTAATCTCTAACTGGGGTAAAGAAGTAAGATTCCCTTACTTGGACGAAGATCTTGTAGCATGGGCTTTGGCATGCCCATTCTGGGAGAAATGTGGATTTGGAGAGAATGTGCTCGACCATGGACATGACCCGGTGAGACTGCTAGAGCCCGGAAAGAAGATTCTTCGACTTCTCGCTTGGAAATTAAGCATGAAGAATGTGGCCGCCGAAAAGAAGCGTGCGGTAAGGCATTCAATTGCTGTGGCAAAACTCAATCTAACAAATCGATTAGATCCAATTTGGTTCACGCACAGCAAAAATGCAGACCGGAAAGACAAAAGGAACCCAAATTCTGTCTTGATCTTGGTTGAACTGCGGTACGTAACTTTCTTTATTTCTCTACCTTTGGGAATCTCTTATTTTCCTTCGAAGCAATGATGATGAGACTAGGGCTCCAGCTCTAGCCTCCACAGATACTTGGGAGATCACCGAGGACCCTGCCCTTCCATTGTTTCTATCAAGTCACTCTGGGTTTCTGGTATACGGTAACCGGGTGAGGAGGTGGGGGCAATGCAGGTGTTAGACCTTGGGGTTGATGACTCAGTAAAGGCAAGTCTGAGCTTTTTGAAGAATGCATGGCACACTGAAATTTGGCCGACGTTGGTATTTCAAAATGGCTAACCACCAGGACACAACAGTCATATCTATCTTATTTCGAGTGGTACTTTCGGAGTATTATTATCCGCGTGTACGAGCATGCAATCGCAATTTGAGAACGGCAAGAGCAATGATGACCTGGAAAGAACCACCGGTTCCCTGCATACATTGTCTTTCAATATCTTACCACAAATTCTCGAGAGGCTTGATTGGATTGTGCCCCTGCAGCAGCACAACCATTGAGCACTCGAATATTCTACGCCTCAGACGTAGTTGATGTTGAAAATGAGCCTCATATAGCTGCGTGACAATACCGGATTATTCAAGTTACCACAGCGACCGCCCCCTTTTCTGGATTCTCGGTTGGGTATTTCTAATTCTCTGAATCATGCCGCACATCGCGACCACCTCCTTTCCTTCTTGCAAAGCTTCATGCAACTCAGCCTCAACCGCTTCTTCCACGACTCACCAAGCCGTGGCAGCGCAAGTCCACGATCTTCGCGATTGTCGCTGCCTCCATACTACGGAGCTTCTTGCACGTGTCTGTCACCGAGTGCCAGTTCTTCGTTCTCAGTCAATTTGTCTTCGACCGGGGCCTCGGCCCTCTACCAGAAAGTCTTCGGAGAAAACAAAGGCCGACTACGTAAGGTAATGGTTACGATCTCGCAACGGCCATCAGGTTGACGGCCGGCCATCGCGCTATGAATACGCGCATTTTTCTTTTGGTTCTTCTCGTCCTGGCCGATACGTCCGTGCCCAGCAACAAATCCACTTATCTAAACGAAACGCGCCGTGGATGGGGTTCTGAACCAGACAGTGGCACTCTCAGGCTGTTGTACAGCTGTCTCTTTACAATGTTCATCTGGATTGGATTGCGATATATGTCGACGTGCCATCATCAAATTTAGTCAGCGCCATTGACTATCTCTTATTGTCACTTGGCACGAATGGGACGTTTTGCAGTCGTCACTACCGATAGATATATGATTCGTATCGATTCCAGTGAGTTAAGCGTACTTGCTGAATCACCGTTGGTTGATATATCCACTGTGAGAGATAAAAAAACTCAAGACAGGAGCAAGGGCGACTGGATTCTAAGTCCGTCACTTATTTCCAGATTGGCTGGTTTATCGCATAAGTCATTGGATGTTCGGTTCACAGGCCACCTGTCGAACCAAAACGACCGGCGTTATTGGCCGTAGCCGAATAAGACCTTTTATAAGTTCAACACTACCCGTCACTTTCTTGGAATTGCTTACGTCGGAAATGAAAGCTGCTCTCTCGCATCATATTGTTCTTGGTAGCATAAACCACTGGATGCTCGCACTACTCTCAATATACTAGTATCCTTGGACATAGATTCCTACAGAGGGTATTGGAATCCAATCAACCACCCAAACCCCCTATGTAAGTTGGATAGATAATGTGAAAGTATATTACTTTGCCTGTTTCATACCAGCTGCGTTTGGTGCATGCCAAATTCTTGCGTGGAATTTCTCTTTTCCTTCCTACCATAATAACCGCTTATTAACGCTACACTAAGATAAAAGGGTCCCTTAAAGCGCTAACTTAGAAATACCTATTATCTTGTGAATTTGTTACTTTAGAGAACTCTTATTACTAAGTTGCTTACATTTCTAAGAGAAGAATTCGACTGAACTTAGAGCTAGAAACTCTTAGAGCGTCTAACCCTAAGTAAACTATCTACTTTTCCGGAAATCCAATTCCCACTACTATAGACTAAACTTATTATTAGGGCTTAAAAGAGGGCTAGAGATATCTAATAAATAGATGTAGTATTAAGTCGCATTATAGTACCAATAAAACATAAAGTGAATAGCCCGCAAGAGTTCGGCGTAGTTTGCCTTGTTGATACAAAATTGGTCAACACCAGTAATGATATAGAAGCGATTTAAGCCTTTATGCGACCTGTAATTTTAGCCCTTAGTTTAAATTTCATTTTTTGTACTTTTCATTGCTCTAGTATTTTATAACTACTTATCCCACGACTTTTGTTAAATTCACATAATCTATATAAGCCACCTTATACGTCTACTAACGCTTAAGGGTCTAAAATAGACCCTCTTTCCCAACCAAGGATATTAAAAGAGTTATAAAAATAAAATTAATTAGCGGCAACGGAGGAATATGCCTTGTTTGGAGAGATTATTATCCCTTGCCTAGCCATGCATAACTGCTTTTCCTCTTAACTAGTGTTTAGTTTATTTAGTACTTCTTTCTTGGTAACATAGCTATGGATAACCATCTCGAGAACCTCGTTTCTTTAGAATGACTCTCCAAAGCCCGACGCCATAAATCTCAACCTATTGATCAGCTACTAGGAGAAAGTCTTGCAAAGTTCAGAAATACTTGGCCGCTCGAGTCGAAAAAGATGCGGCTACCTCAGAATTACAACTCCGGCCCCCCTCTTCCAGTTTTCATCACCGAAAACACCAGACGCAGCGTCTAACCATCCAACTCCTACGCGCTTGAATTCGCATTGGCCGAAATTAATGGCCTTTAGTAAAAGAACGTCGTACGCTCTCGGAAAAGCTCCCCAGGTATGATCTTCCTCCTCCATATTCTCATGCTCCATTACATACATGCAGTATATCTTCGCTCCGGCAATGTCCTGTTCGTAATCAACCACGCAGCTACCAAGAGGCTTGCCAACCTGCTCTTGGTCCTGTAGACACCTGCCATTAGAAGTTGTGAGCCATACGTTCCTCTGGCCCTGTTCGTCAAGCCTGCCGCTAATATCGTCTTTACCCACTACCACCTCTACTAGCAATGTCGCGCCCACCATTGGTGCATCAAACGATGATGCGGTCAGAGAAGCGTTGTCTGTGAAAAGGCCAAACTTGGCCTTAGTTTCAATCTCTCCGACGTATGAGAGACACCACTCCACCGGACCGTTGACAGAAGCCCATGACCAGGAAGGAAGCGCGGCGAGCTCCTTTGGACGAAGACCGAGCCATTCTTTGTCAGAGCGTACTCGGCGCCACATGAGACCAGTCATCATATCTTTTAACCACAAGCCGCCGCAGACTTTTGAGCCATAACCATCTTGGAAGGCCTGCGCCAGACCGGCGATAGCTGGGAGTTTGTCGGATAGGTTTGTGAGCTTGCGCGCTGTGTAATGTTTAATGACATCGTACCACCTGATTGACAGAGCTTCGTCTCCCTTTTGACCGACAAGCTGGTGCATGAGCGAGTTCGAGCGTTGGTCGAGTGTCCCTGACTTCCGCAGGGCGACTCGAAAATTTGGCCCTGGAGGACTGAGAACGTAAGCTCCTTGAAGCATCCAGCCCAGTTTATCAAACTCATCATTGTCGCGGCCCATTTGTGCTTGCGCCTCAGCGCATTTCCACTTCAGCCCAGTTCGTTCGAATGAGACTAGCCGCCTTGATAAAATTCTCTCTTGACACACCCACGCGCGATGATCGAGCGGATGTGGAAGGTCAAGTGGCTGGTCTCCTCCATATCGCAGGTTTACAGTGACTCCGCACTTCTGATCGTCATTTGAGCCAATGCCCTCTGTGTTCGCAGTCTGCGACCGTATCGAGGTTGGTTGGAAGACAGTTTTCCAATCAAAGAGGCCGAACTCTGCATCTGGTGCGGCGGTCGCTGCGATCACCACAACTGCCCTTTCGTAAAGCTGTGCCATCATACCGGCCTCCCTTCCCCAGTCCTCCTTATCATCCTGGATTATGCACAGAGAGTCAATCCAGAGATAATGTATACCTAGGGATAGCGTAACCGCTATGGCATCTCGAAACGTGCGAGGAAGGCTGTCATAGTTGATGCCTCGCTTATGATCGTCTACGTTGGCTTTCAACGTGCGCGGGATGCTTGTCTTACCCCAGCAATGGCTCAACGCAACATATTCACCTTGTTCGCCTTCACCCTCACAAAGAAAGACTGTAGGTACATCGTTTGCGAGAACGGAGGATATCTTGAGGACGCGCGTGGGTAATGTCGGGGTGTTGGATTCAAACGGATAGGCGCAATCGACATGATCTCGCACACATTGTTGAAGCCACTTGCTCGCTAAGCGCGTGCTGTCTTCCATAGAATAGCCGCTTATCTCCCAAGTGAAGTTCACACCAACCGGAGGAACACTGCGAAGCATTATAAGACGAGGACTCTTATGCCCGAAGTACCCGTTGCTTACCCAGCTTCCGTAACCTCTAAAGCGCATACAAAGTTTTCAAGCTCGTACCGAAAGGGGCCCAATATCTGGTCTTGAAGTATAGCATCGTGGGCCAGTCCTTGGCGCTCAATGATCAGATACGTGATCTCTTTATTATACTTCGACAGCCGCCCCAATCGTAAGCAAAGGGGTGAGATTTTCTCCGGCAAGTCGTCATCCGAGAGGATATGGCCCATGAGCATGTCACCATATCGCGCCCGAAGACATTCTAGATAGTACCTAATCTTCCAACATAAGTCGCACTGACGACTGGATTCGATAACTGCAGACCAACTTTCGTGGTATGCATGTCCTTGGAGGCTTTCTAAGGTCGTAAGTGTGATGTCCTTGCAATGATTGCATAGATCCATCTAGATAAAAGGTATCTTCAGAGGAGGTGAGAATTGGATTAAGCCATGAGATTGTGGTCCTCGTCGAGCGGCTATATCTACTGACGTACAAACTGCTGCATGCATACGGATCACGCCATCTCCCTTCCTTAAAGATATGGGTGCATGGACGCCGTCGACGGAGGACTGAATGTACCTATACAAAGGTAGGATGGGTAAGTAAGGGCGCCCTTTTCCCACCTTATTAATAGTAATCGTGTGATTATCGTTATTAATTCTTTGTCCTTTCTCTATGGACGTCTTCTAACGTTATTACTTGGACCACGGGGGAACGTACAGTAAGGTATGAAGTACCATCTCTACGTTAGATCAGACCATGACATGACCTCGACATGATTGTGACAAAATGGTATGATCAGCGAGGGTGCCCTCACTTACCCACCCTACCTTTGTAAGCGGACCGGAACTGCGAAAGGGTCGTTTTAAAATAAGTTGGAAATTTGCAGGGGCGGTGTTTTAACAATACCCTTCTATAAGTTAATCCAAATGTTCCAACTGTATTTGTTTTTGTGAGGACCCAGCGGCCACTTCGGTGGCGCGAGTGTAGCGCCCCACCTTCCACCGTTGGAGCACAGTTAAGACTGCTGGCACTGGGATCAGGCAGAAAATTAAAATAGAGCAGACGACCTGCCCTTGTATTGAACGGCTGAGTAATGCGTGTGTATGATAAGATTATCCAAGAGCATCCAAGCGCATCTGAGGTCATCTGAGATCAGGTTCTGTCACCAGGGTGTAGCACTGATGGAACAAGGATTCTAAGACAAAAAAGGTGACTGAGTAAGGAATTAAGAATACGTCTAAGTAAGTTTGGTATTGAGAGCTGGGCGGCGACTCCCGTCGTTTTCGGCGGCAGAAACCGCCCTTTCCGTAGGGCATTGTCACCAGTGGTGGGATTGTATAGTGCAACAGGTGTCAATCCAAAAGTATTGCAAATCGTCTTGTCCGGCTTGTTATCCAACAGAACTGGATCTTCTTATAGCCAGGCTTATCCTCGCCAGTGCCATTTGTTAGGCCTTTAAAGGTGACCTCGGCATCCACTCCCTATGTGTGCGAGAGTATTGCATAGGGAGGAATTGTATCGTCGCCCACGAACTCCTTAGTGAGGTTGAACTTGCCCGTGTTGCTGCGTAGCAAAAGACGCATTGGTTTGCAGGGAGTTCTGACGGGCGCATGGGGTAGGAAAACGGCCAGGGAGGCTTAAACGTGACAGCCTACTGTAAGTAAAGGGTCGGGCACGGTAGGTCGCTCGTCTATTGAGAATATCAGTCCTAACTATCAAGGTTAGCAAGGATACAAGGGGGGGACATGAGAGGATTGCCAGCGCACGCCACACCGGAATTTCGAGAATTACAGCGTAATTGGTATATGAATCTCCAAAACAGAATACTTTTCAAACCAATGGCCCCCAAAACACCCCAACGCCATCTTACTCATACGGAACGCGCCCAAATCTACACTCTCTACTACACGGCCCGATAGACACAGGCTCGCATTACTTAAGAGCTTGGTGTTCCTTAACAAACGGTTATTTACTATCTTAAACAGCTAATTACTCTAGTTAAGCAGAAAGGTCGCTGTCCCTTACTTATAACTCTAATTTAATACTAGCTTGTTGCCCACGCTACCCTTAATTGCGAGTAATAACTTAAATCTTAGGAAGAAATTACATATAAGCTTAGAATTAATATCTATAATAGAACTCTTGTTGCTGCCTTTAAGAAGGAGCGATACTTTTAATAAGTTGCAATAGAGAAGCCCTTTCTTACCCTAAAGTATATAGAAGATCGTTAATTCTGGGCTAAAATACACCACTATTAGGAGAAATTACACTGGGATCGGGTAATATAGACTGACGAAGCTTTTATTTCGCTGTGGCGAAGGCCAGCTTTTTATAACTCGCCGGCTAGAGGAAAAGTACCTTTCCTAAGTGTTGCGTACCTAAATTTAAAGACTTCTTAACTATTATAGTATAGGGGAGTATTACAGCTAGAGGAAAGGGGCCTTTAGTGATATAGAATAAAGAGAATTAGGGCACAATAAGCTCGAAGACGTACGTCCAGTATATTCTACCTATTCTAGAGCAATTCAAGATGCATGACGAGCTTACTATTGTAGGAATTAGTTAAGCAATTATTATAGAGGATAGAGCTTTGTTATATACAGCTCAAGCAACTCAATCAGCTCACCGAGAGCTATATAATTTTCTTATATAGTGGCCGGCCAACTTACCCGGCTTCAATCCTATTAAGAATATATAGCGTATCCTTATATATTATATATAAAAAAGATTTCTAAAGACACGGGACGAATTAATAAGGTATATATAAAAGGAATGGTACAAGCTTTCGTTGCAGGTATTTAGAAATACTGTAAGAACATAAAGGAGAGATATACAGCAGTTTCAGAGGCAAGGGGGGGTACATACAAAGTATTAAATTTTATATATAATACTGTTTTGGAGAATTACATACAAATTAGTATGCATGTCTCGAACGTTCGATGTAGAGACGCTAGCAATCCGCTCATGTCCCCCCCTTGTACAGGAAAAGAGGACGGCTATACCAAAGGATCGTATCTAAAAGCGAGACAGTACAAGAGTGCTGTGACCTGATCATGCTCAGCCTTTGCATATTCTTGGGTTTGTGGGGATGGAGTTTGAACAAGCTCAGCTGGGGGCGGGTACTACTAATTTCACAGCCCACAGTGTGGCGCGGTAAGGTTGACATTCAGCGGTTAGACAACAGCGGAAGGTAGACTGAATAGCTTATACAAGGGAGGTACATGTGCGAATTGCCAGCGTCAAGGTAGATTTGTCTGGAGAAAGTGAACATTCTCACAGTTTCGATGCCAAGACGCTAGCAATCCACAGCCAGCAAGGAGAACGACCCGCTCCGGCCAATTGTAGTATACTTAACACAATATGTACCACTATTAAGCATATCGTAGCTTCTACAGGTTGGACTACCGCCATTCCCCACCGCACGTACATCTATCTCACCTAAACGTATAGGAGGGGACACTAAGGTGAAAGAAATTGCGGTGCTTATCGCTAATCTAAAAGAAACTATAGTAGAGCAACCTTGAGGTGATTAATATCTAGCTCTAACAAGGGATTATAAGTCCCAGCACTGGAATCAGGGACCTGAAAATGAGACCCAAGTACGTCTTATGCACCAAGGATCCCCTCCGGACCTTAGTAAAGAACTACGTTGTGACGGAAATTGATATCACTGGGAAATGCATTGACTTTCAGTGTTTGTTAGAGGAAGGAGGAGAGTTTGTTGCAGAGTTCTGGAGAATCACCCAGCAACATTTGCTGTAATGCTATTTGGGGTAACGAACTGCGAATTGAAATCATGTCTAGCCAATGTAGTAAGCTATCAAATCCCTCTAATTGTTTTTTTTTTCCCTGACCCGTCTTAATAGATGAGGATCAAGATGGAGGCCCCTGCCAGGGCGCCCTTGTCCAGTCTTCATAATCGTTGTCGTCCCGGTCGTCCCAGTCGTCCCAGTCATCATCCGGGTCGAAGTCCTCGTTGAAGTAATCGCGAGGAGGAGGCACGTAATTCCACTGATCCAAAGTCCTATTCTGGTCTTCGCTCCATGGAGCCATCGCCCTGTCCGGACCGTGGGGTTTGTATTCCGGTTTCTGAGACATCTCAACGCGCTTCTTGGATTCTTAGTTTACCAGGTCTCGCCATCGATTGCTCCGGTCCCGGAACCTGTCCCACAGCTCTGGAAGGTAGCATACATCACCGACGCAATAAGAAATAATCTCCTCGGGGATTGGACGTTGGTTAAAAACCTCATATGAACCGCCGTGTTCGGCCTTGAATAATCGCTCCCCTCTCTCCTTCACCAGCTTCCAACTGGCTAGGTCGCCACCGCCGAACAATGGGGCCACATTCTTCTCAAGACACTTAGTCAACCCGCTCAAGAACTTCCTTGATGCCGTGGTCTTCCTCGTAGCGCTCTCCATAAGCTGAACATCTTCCACCCCCTGCAACGCCACGCCGAAATGTGCAAACAAAGCATCTGAATCGTTGCGGACGTCGAAGAAGACCTTTGGGATCTTCTCGTCTTGAAGGATATCCTTCAGCGTCGTCGCTTTGGTACCGGTGGTATTGAACGCTTGTGCACCCAGGACATGCACATCCACGAGGCAGACGCGTCTGGTTGGAATCCCCGTATCGATCAGAAGAGTGAAGATGGATAGAGAGCCCTCACGACAGAGGTCTACACCTTCGAGATCGATGTACATGGTTGGCGTGTACGGGGCAGGTGACGCATGGCGGAGGACGAGCCAGTCGACTAGGCTACCGATTTGCTCTGTAGTGTTGATGACCTCTGTCTTAATGGTGTCCTTCATACTGAACTTTATGGAGTATGACGCTCCAAACCAGCGTATGTAAATTTCGCTAGGTTAGCTGAGAGTTTTGGCCAGTTTGTCTGTGAGTGTGCTGATGCAGGCTGGAAAGACCTTTCCACACCACACACACGTGAGGGAGAATTCGCTGTTTTTCTACAAATATACGAATGATCTATCCCTTCTTTGTTTACCATTTTGGATCCCAGCCTGCTGCCACAAATAATCTAGAACCTAATAGAAGTTTGTCAACAATCCGATCAGAAACAAACCACTTCGCTTCCTAAGCGCCAGAGTTTCTTGTTGGAGCTATTCATCCGCATCTGCTTGATGTGGCTTTGTTCAGTGGCTTGGAAGCAAACGGCCAACCAACCACTGATCATCGCACAACCCCGCACTCCACGCCAGCACCTGAGGTGGCCGACTCGGCGGGCTCAGAGCCATCTATTCTATCTAATTGATAGTATATCGCCCAGTCTTGTCTTTTTCCTCCTCGACATGGTACTCACGCAGTGTGCAAACTGTGGGACGGATGCAACAATGAGGTGTGCTGGCTGCATGGACGCGCCAGAGTACCAGCCTGGAGATTCTGTCGGAGTTGTCTACTGTAATCGCGACTGCCAAAAAGGACACTGGTCAGATCATAAAGCCTATTGCCGCGCCCTGGGACAACGAAGGAAGCTACTTCGAGCAGCCAATATACTCAAGGCCGCTCTATTGACGTACAGAGAGGTGGAATACGATGTCGACCTGACCAAGATGGAGTTCCAGGATGGGGTCCTCTGTCTTTATCAAAATCAAAGATCTATCACTGCTCGATCAAAACGTGGTCTCTTCCCGGCTCATCTCACCACCAATATCGAACACAAGGAGGCAGCTCTTGCGAATAATCAATGTACAACGGCCATGGCACTATTAGGTCGTCTGACCCGGAAGCTTCTTGAAGGTGAGACAGAAACCCCAATTCTATCACCTAGTAATCTGTGATTTACGTTTAGTAGGGGTAGACTGGACAATCGAAGTATTGGACCTCCATATTGGTAAGCCACGGATTATAACGAAGCTCGTCCCTGGTCCAGACTCCAGCGACTGCCCGCACACAGTGTTAAAAGTGGGACGCCTCTTCACCAATGAGATATGGATTATCGACACAGCAGGCTGCCAATATGGATTCCGAGAGGTTCTTGTCCCTTTCAAGAGGTACCTTGCCGACAAATCAAGTCGAATTTCGAACGAGCCTACCACTTACGATGCCACCGAAACGAAAGACTTGGATTACTTCTCGACTCTTCCGTTTATGAACAGGACTCGAGCACAACGAGAGGATACAAGGCTAGAGCGACAGGCTCGCCTGCATTTTGCTGTCTTCGTCGACACGCAGGTCAACAAAGATATCCTTAATGGCTCTGCCGCCGGGTTTAAGGATAAATTGGATAGATTTGTGCATGAGTTGAAGTTGCACATGCTAAATCTTGGGAACTGAGAAAACTCTGTTGATGTTCAGTGTACCAACTTGTCCACTGCATTGAAATTATATGCAGAGTCCCTCCTCTATAACTCCAACGAGCTCTTGGACATGTCCCAATATCCAGTGTGATAAACCCTTCAAGGGCAACAGGATTTGCACGGATAAAAGAGTCCTTTGATCCATTCTCTTCAAAATAAATATTTATGTCGCTAGCCGTCTTGCCCTTAAGGACAACGACCATCTCAAGGAAGACAGCCCCAAGGCTCCAGATATCAGATGATGTGTTTCGAGGGTTATGTTCCGCTACTTCAGGCGCACAGTATCTTGGGGTCATTCCGTTCACCATGCCTAAAGTAGTGCTCCCGGTAGCATCTGTAAAGTCGCGAGACAAGACCCATGTATTTAGTGTCCGTGTAGCTTCCAACGAATTCTACTACATGTCGGTGCTTTAAGCTTTTCAGGACCTGGATCTCAGATATAAAGGCCTTTATGGCTTCTTTCCCTCCGCCACGGAACCCGGTACTGCGGGCGACCCGCTTCCTTGCGTATTCTTTGAAGCTGGTTAAGCTAAGCACCCGGTCAACTTGGGAGAATCCTCCCGAGCCTAGCTTTTCTTTGCTCTCGAATGGAAGTGGTTCATCTTTCTTGAAATGGCAATGCCGGCCTCTTTCACCCTTCTCTAAATCCACCGATTTTGTCAATATAATGTGCTGAGCACTGACAAAATCTGAACGGATCTTTGGGCTTAGACTGTTTGGGAGATCTCTAGGAGTAACAGGTAAGTAGTAATCGCAAAATCCGAAGTCGATGAATTCTCCAAGGAGGTTCAAACGGCCTATCGTTCGAAGTACAATATATGTTCGCGGGACCTTGCTCCACAAGGGATCCAAATGTTTCAATAATGATGATACCTCGTAGATATCTGAGTCAGTAAATAAAGTCCGGCTACCTTGACCGTCTGGAAAGAATGCACTTAAACGATTATTTAAGCTACTCTTTATAGTGTCATTTTATAAAGCCGACACCCCGGCAGTATGCGAAAGTTTATTCAGCTGGTGTTTGCTTTCAAGCGTGTCAGGATGTTCCTTGCCGAGCACCTTCTCCCGCCCTTGTACTGTCTCCTGCTGAACTACTTCTGCTTCTTGATATTTCTGCTGCTCGTACAGCGCAAGGCCCAGCCAGTATTTGCTATTAAGCGTGTCAGGGTGTTCCTTGCCGAGCGCCTTCTCCCGCCCTTGTATTGTCTCCCGCAGAACTACTTCTGCTTCTTGATATTTCTGCTGCTCGTACAGCGCAAGACCCAGCCAG
>KV744846.1:0-41298 GCA_001692735.1 Lepidopterella palustris CBS 459.81 | reverse complement strand
GAACTACTTCTGCTTCTTGATATTTCTGCTGCTCGTACAGCGCAAGACCCAGCCAGTATTTACTATTAAGTGTGTTAGGGTGTTCCTTGCCGAGCGCCTTCTCTCGCCCTTTTATTGTCTCCTGCTGAACTACTTCTGCTTCTTGATATTTCTGCTGCTCGTACAGCGCAACACCCAGCCAGCATTTGCTAGTAAGCGTGTCAGGGTGTTCCTTGCCGAGCGCCTTCTCCTGCCCTTGTACTGTCTCCCGCAGAACCACTTCTGCTTCTTGATACTTCTGCTGCTGGTACAGTATAAGACCTAGCCGGGGTACGCGTTCGTCTGCGGTTCCCCGCCTGGGAAATAGTCTGTATATTCGATCCATTTTTAATATAAACGCAACTCGAGCTCTTAGAGCTTAATGTTTTAACGTGCCGTCGGAGGTAAATGTGCAAGGCTAGGCATCGTCGACGTCGCGAGGTGGTTATTTGGCCAGAGCGCAGCTGGTGTGGAAGTCATACATAAGCCTGGGCCGGGGTACAGCTTAGTTAGAGATTGAATGGCAGTTGCGGTTTAGCTGCGCATCTCTTACCATGGGTATCTTGAGCTAAACAGAAGTAAAAGTTAAGAGTCGGCTCTCAGCTGCTTGTTGCTCCGTTCTGAGCCTCCAAAGCGTCCCCAGGAAGCGAGCCAACCCCCGGAGCGAGCGAAACGCGTCTATACGTGCTCGTCTTCTTCCGTGCCAAATTACACCAAATTGAAAATTTATTGTTCAAATTAATATGTCATTTCCCAAATCAAGTTCTCATGAATCTGAAGTTACCATACAAGAAAATATACAAGATTTTATTTCGGCCGTTCAGCCGTCAATTTGCAGAGCCTCCGACGTCCGCAGCCTACTACATTGCCATGCAAGGCGTCCCCCCAAAACCTAACCCATAAGACCCTACTGCAGGCTTATCAGGAGGATCAAATCGTTCAATAGATACACGAATGTCAGTCTTGGGGCCTTCCGATAAAGGTTAATATGCTTCCTACAATGGCGGGCTCGTTCTTAGCAGAAGGCTGGGTAGTAGGCAAGCATTAGGGGAGAGATTTTTATAACGCCACGAAGTAGAAACTACAAGTCGTCAATTGAATTGCTAGGGGGCCTAGAACGGATAATCCAGTTATTATCAATAACTATTTCAAATTTCTTCGAGGCGTACAAGACAAATATTAAATCAAGCACTCTAAATCCATCCACAACTTTAACGAAAAAGAAATTATCCTAGGTTTTTGCAGCGACGGCTCGGCTAATCGTCTTAGGCAAGAGATAGTAAGGAGAGGTTAAAGAATCGGTCTGTTCGACGCCCAGGATCGCCCACTACGAGCTCCTAGAATCAAAATCTCAGTCGCTTTTAACAGATAGGCACGACTGGCAGAAGTACCTGCAACTAATGTTTTTGGGCAGTTGCCATACAGGGTTGCATTCCTCCCAGCCTGATCAGGCGAGAGGGTGACGGGTTAGTATTTGGATGGTCGAGTCGCCAAACCCTCCATCAAATTCGACTGCTATCATTGCGAGAAGGTGTTGTTCGTCTCTTTTCATTAATTGTTAGGCTCCTAATGCCCATGGGCCAATAAGCGGTACTCGTAGGCTTCCATTCGAAATTGGCTGAGTCTAATTGGGCACAGCTTCGTGATGCGCGGTTGCACTATATCACCTTCTGCACCGTGTTCAAAAGTCGATTTTATAACGGTTAGAAGAGGCCAGGCTGAAGAAAAGGGCCTAGGATTGTCTGAAGGCGACGGGCGTGGTTCTTCTTTTACTGTACCATTTTCCAGATCGTAATTGCGGAGTGGGCACGAGGACTCCGGGGCACAAGGCTGCATGATGCGTACTGATAATCTAGAATCACCTCAGAAGTACCGACTTCAAACCAACATGAAGTCTATATAGACACGGCTAGCAAGCAACTCACTTTTCTCCGACATTCCCGCCCTTGCACAGAAACCCATCCTGCCAATACGCTTATAGTCGAAAAAATGAGCAATGCAAACGACTACGATGGCCTATCTGCCCAAGGGGTTAGATCGTTAAAGGAGGCGGAGGGTTTTAGTCCAGTTCGTTATGGCGACAGGACGAATGGGAGGCGCATTGCACACGGACACTATGGCGATATTTGACCAGAGACTCTGAGGGACATTTATCTTCCGATAACCGTAGCAGAAGCCGACGAACTCATGCGAGGAGTTCTTCAATGAGAGCGGAAATATTACGTCAACAAATTGGGCCCGGTTTATGATGGACTCAGCCAAAACTAGAAGGGTGCGTTGCTCATGCAGGGATATAAGACTGGATATCCGAAAACCTAATAAATATATATATAAATATATGTATATTGAACCGTACCTTAAAAACGGAGTTTATGGAGGTGCTGCAAATGCTCTCGAGAATCGCCGTTGAGTGGAACATTAAGGAGAGAAAGAAGTGGACCTCAGTGCTGATCGAAAGCGTGAAGCGCAGCTCATTCGAAGGGAAATTCCTCCGCCTGTGTTGGTGAGTGCATCTGCTGGGTCATGGGTAAGTCACGGAGCTGAAGGCCATAAATATGGGCTTTGTCTCTCGGGTGAAATTGTAATCACGGATGCTACCGCCAGTATCGCAGGGTGTGTACTTCTTAGGCAAGCAGGCTGGAGGCTCTCCAAGAAATATTGTGGCCCTAAGCAGGAACCGCCAGAGAAAGTGTCAGGGCAGGGATCCGAAAATGGATTCGAGCAGGAACCTGAGGTGACAACGAAAGGTTAAGGTCAGGCAATGTTTGAAGAAAGTCAGTGAACTTGGTATCAGACTCGGGAAAATTTTCATTATGGGGATATGTGAGGTTGATTCATATGAAACGGCCCCAATGTTGATCCCAAAATTTTGAATTTTGAATCACAAGATATTTACCAACCGACTTGACAAATAAGAACTCAGTATTCGTATTCACTCTTTAGCAGTCAGCTTAAAAGTTTATTTGGTTTTTGCTTAGCTCCCTTCCTTTCTCTGGAATGCAGCGGTAACTCCGTGTTGTGTGAGAAACAAAACATGAACTTGTCATGGATAGTGAAATAGTCCCTTTGGATATATCTCCTTCCAGGACCGACTTGACCAACCACCGATGGCCAGACACTCTAATGGCTGCCGGACGAGTAAGAACCTCATCTCAGTGCACGTCCCTCAATTCCATCTAGGGTGGTCGAGGGAACACTTTCTTATTGCAGAAAGACGGTGCTACAACAGCGAGAAACCCCCATCCTGATTGTCTACAAACTCATCGCGGAACAAAGCCTCAAGCTCCTCGAGCTTCAAATCTTGTAAATGCTTCCCGCAAGCAACGCCTTCCAGATGTTGGACAAGCGCACTGAATTGTCCAAAGGATGCAGGACACCCATGACATAAGAACGGACGCGGATCTTCTCCGTTCTCCATCTTTAAAGGCTTCCCATGAGAAAGGTCGCCGCGATAGTCGGCATGTATGAAAGATGCACGGTACCATGTCGCGAGAAGTTTATTGAATTCCGTCAAGTCGACAAGGCTGGAGCAGATACCAGACTCGAAATGTAGGAACATACTTGATATGGTGCGATAGCTACGATCGCAGCCCCAGCATATTAGGTCGGCCGGCGCGTGAGTAAGCATGTGCTGTTTGACTGTTAGCTCGTCGTGACTAGATGATAGAGGAAAAGAAAAGAAGTACCTGGTTTAGATTATGCTCATTCTGATTGTGAGCTCCACAGTCCAAGCACGCCCAATTCGCTTGGAAATGCGCGACCAATTTGGTCCTGGATGGAAAAATCCTGCCACAGCCACCGCATTGTAGCGGAAAGTGAACAGTCTTGGTATGCGCAGCCAATGCCTCATCAGTTTGCGCGTCAAAGTCACACCTAGGTTGCATGCAATGACGGTGCTTAGCTGTTTTCTCCCAATGTTCATCCCGCGCGGATTGCGTTGAGAATTTTCGGTTGCAGGTCTTGCACAAGACATGTTGAGGCGCGCGTCTAAGGTGTTGATTCAGATCGTGGCTGGACGCAAAGGTAATAAGACAAAGCTTGCAGGCGTGTTGGTGATTCTGAGCATGGTCCACATGGTTTTGAAGCCCGTTGCGGTCTTTGAAACCCCTCTGACAGATGTTGCAATAGTTGCGTGGACCAGCTGGGAGGTGTTGTCCAGGGGCACGCGAAACATTTGCGCCTGCAGGTTCATTCGGCTTGGGTATTGTCGTCCCAGTATTGATAGATTGAGGATTAATATTGTTTGAAGACTTACTGCCTTCGGTAGGCGCAGGAATATCCAGAGCTTGCCAGTTCACCATGGCTGAGTTCTATCGGTGGGTCTGGCAGGGAAAAGTCTAGAGGTGCTGGCATTGTTGTTATTAGTAGGGCGTCTTTGATATAAGGTGAAGTGATCCATGCAACTGCAAATTTTGAGGTGAATGTGGAACACGGCGTAAGTGAAACCAGATACAATCCCAAGGCTTAATCATCGGCATATTTCAACAAAGGACTACAAACACCTGTATGGTCTGTATTTAATTAGCTCGAAATATCTGACTTAGATCTAGATCGCTGGTTTATTAATACTCATCTCATTTGACATAGATTTGACTCACACCCAAGCGTCGTATCTCCAAGATTATTCACCTTCTGGTGAGCTGTTTGATAATTGGGTGCCAAATACCTTGCTGTGAGATTGGTCGCTATTCATGGCCAGCTTTGCTACTGTAAGCAATGTGTCTGAAAATTGGGAGGACGGGTTCGTGCTCATTATTCGTTGTCAACTTCATTGAAGCCATCCAGAAGCTCGAATCCAAAGGACTCTTGCGCCGTGTTTTATATTGGACTCAGTTTTGCAATGAACGTAATCAACGCCAATTGCTACGTTCGGGGCTCTCCATAACTGCTCAAGGCTGATATCTTCAACGGAACAGGGGAGTGGATATTGCATGTAGGCCAGATACGCCATCTAGAGGGTTATTGATAAACCAGACAGGGTGATAAACAATTAACACAAGGTTCCAATCTAAGTGTACAAGGGGTGGCATGAGGTAGAACCAGAAGAGGCTTGAATCTTCTTGATAAGATGAAGATATTCGATTTGAGTCGTGATGGTGATGGTGATGTTTGGTGTTTTCTTACAGGCGGTTCGGCACTTCCGGCAGCGCCCCTGCCGCCCCGCGACGTTTGCGCCAGGGCGTCTCGGCACGTACGTATAATGCTCGCCCACATGTCCGCACCTATGTCACCACAAACACCTACAGGCCAATCGGGCCTATCACCATTACTGCTACATCACAGAATTCGACTACTGCTTCGCTTCCGGTCTATATCTGACAGTATGAAAACTTCTCGCTCGAATGCTCTCCTTGTTCGATCTCTCCCCACCCTCTCAACCCCATTATTCCCTCCTTGATCGACTATAGAAGAGACTGGATATTTATCATGATATCGTAGCGTTTTCAACAATAGACAACTTCGTATACTTACCACCACGACACGAAAGAAATCAGAGGGGTTTAAGTATATGGAGTTCCCTGACCCAATTATAGTTCCTCCAAAGGAGAAGGAGAAGTCATCATTAATCTCCTTCCGCAATGCTCCTTCAGAAGACATTATGGCGAGAGAAACCTTGAAGCGCCCCTTCTCCCGAAAATGGATTCTCCTCCTTCGGGCCCTCATCATCTTCCTCACCCTCACCGCTGTCGTCTGTGCCATCATCGTTGAAGTCGCCCACGACAATAGAAAGAAGCCGCCCTCAACCCAACATCCTCCAGGCCCCCCTCCATTCCACGAAGCTCTTCTCACAAACTTTCCCGACCCTGCCATTTTCAAACACAATGAGACCTGGTATGCCTTTGCAACCAACAACGCCGCTGGCGTCCTCCATCAACCCCTAAACAAGTCAGCGCAAGACTATGGAAAAGCACACATACAATTAGCGATATCGACGGATTTTGGAAACTGGACATTACAAAACTACACATCGGATCCATTACCCACACTAGGAGATTGGGTTGCAACAGGATACATGAACATGAATACAACCAGCCAATTCAACGCGTCCGATATCCTGCTCAACTACACCGTCGCGGTCCCACGATCGAATGTCTGGGCGCCAGATCTCCTGCAACGACCATCCGACAAGAAATTTATTCTTTACTACTCTGCCACAGCTGCCAACGCAACACGAAACCACTGCGTCGGAGCAGCCATCGCGGACTTACCACAAGGCCCTTATAAACCACTTCCGACTCCTATAGCTTGCCCGACTTACCTCGGCGGCGCCATCGACCCATCACCCTTCATAGACGTTGATGGAAAGATATATCTCGCATACAAAGTGGACGGAAACAATAACGGGCATGGGGGTATCTGTGGCAATACCATTCCTCCCTTGGTAAACACGCCGATCCTCCTCCAGCGTCTTGCGGAAGACGCCGTCACGCCCGTTGGTCCATCACTCGATATCATGGACCGGATTCGGGAAGATGGACCCCTCGTCGAGGCGCCAGCACTCGTGCGGAGTGATGAGGGAGTGTACTTTCTATTTTTCAGCTCGGGTTGCACCCGTATGCCGAGCTATGACCTAAAGTATGCCACAAGCACGAACGTTACCGGACCCTACAAGCGGGCCTCGAGGCCGTTGCTGCTTACTGGCGACTGGGGCTTGCTGGCTCCTGGCAGTGTGTCTGTACGGTGCGATGCTAAACGATGGCGCATGGCGTTTCATGCGAGAGTAAATACCTCTTTCGGTGGTGTGAGAGCTATGTTTACGACGGGTCTGGTACTGAATGGAACGAGTGTCTTATTGGATGGGTCATGAAGGATTCGACGATTACTTGCATTGGGAACGGAGTTACAGGCAGCGTTAGAGTGGCGCACAGGGTTTGAACCATCTCTGGAGAAGCATTTTGAAATGTGTTGCATTGGTTATTATCGCCATCCTCCATGCTCGAATGGTGAAAGAAAAAGCCACAGCTCGTCGCAATTTCATCAATGTCGCCTCGAAGCTTCAAATGCTAGGATATCAAGTGCCCTGTCTCGGTCGTACAGTTTTTGTCTGGCTTCTTCTGCGAGTTCTGCTGCCGCACGTTCTCCAATTGGTAGTGTTGCCAGCCTTGCATTTTCCTTCTCCCTCCGCGCATTCTCTCTCTGGTCTCTCTCGTTGAGGCCTTGCTCAAATGATTGCGAAGCTTCCTGATGTGAGATATTGTTTACTTGTGTTCGAGGATTCGGAATGCCTACCGTTTTCTGCACGACTCGCAATTCCCTGGCGGAAGGCACGGGTTATCCGTCGACTGACTCTAACTCTGGCATCGGTAATAGCATGCTCTACGGACCCGAGGAGTACTATGCGATTAAAGTTGGCCATATCGATCAATTCCGTACCAGTATCGACGATGTCCTCCAGATGATCAGTGAAAACATCGAGGCTCTCCAGCGACTCTTCGCCAATGAGGACATCCGTACGCAAATCTTTCATGATATGAAATTGACCTAGCAGCACTTTTCGATACACTTTGCGATTCGACAGGTTCATGTTTGCTAGGCCAGATCCTGCCGCAACCTGGTTTGGATAAGGTCTGTTAGTCTCGCCATCCAACGCCTCAGAAGACGGCGTGTCTGTGACTTCTTCGGCAGTGTGCCAGATCTCTGCGATATTCACATCTTGAGAACCGATGCATAGTCGTGCTGACACTATCCCGCACGTTTTGCCAATACTGCCATCCGCAAACATGATCCTGGAACATTTCGGGATAATTGCAAGCCCCCTTCGCTGTGCATAGTTTTCGGACATGAGATCTACCTCCGAGCCGCTATCTGGAATCGCATGAAGAACTTCTCCGTCTATAGAACAGGTGAGGCGTTTGTGTGGATTTCCGATCGCCAGGACACGAGGCACGGCGAAAGTTGAAATGGCTAAATTGACAAGCCTGGACCGGAATACTGTTAATGTTTGAGTCCTTTCCAGAAAGCTCATACACATGACCAGAGGTGATGCCAGTGTCCGAAACACATAGAACGTGCACATGAGGCCTTTCGGCCCTAGATGGGATTCGGTTCCAAAACCACAAGCCGACACCGTCCGGCCGCAACACCAGAAAACCTTACCATTCGCCATCCTGAATGACTTGTCTTCAACTTGTTCCATATCAAGGCCCAACTTCAGTGTTAGCTCGAGAGAAATAGCGTTTTCATCCGACCCGAAGTCAGGGCTCGCCATGACCGTGGCGGCCCTATCTGCCAGTTCGAAGGTGATTGGTAATCCCTGTCGTGTTTGCTTCTTAAGTACCATTCGAGCCTGCGAAGTTATCCGCTGATCTGTTTGGGTTTCAGCGCGCTCAGCATCATCCCTAAAGAGTCTTTCAGAAACTATTACCTGGGGTTCTGCTTATCTGGACGTATATTTTTACTCACCATTCCTGGCTGCCAATACCCTGGAGCCTTCGATTACGTTCACAACCAAGCTCATATATCTCCGCATCCAGATTCTTGACTCCTTCCATTGATTTTTTGATTGATGCTTGAAATTTGTTCCCCTCGCGCTGCCATCGGTTTACACGTTCCACTTCAGCCGCTCGACGTCTCATCTTCACGTCAATATTTTCACAAAGCTTGCATTTCTTGCCCACCGGGACCGTTTGCATGATTAGCTTCATCCCACATGTCTCGCCCAATCTGTACTCCCGATTGCAATGCTGTCGAAAGTGACCCCATTTCCAATCTCCGCACACAAACCGATGCTGATCAAAGAAGCACATGTTGAACTTCTTGATCTGGTTCGTTGATCGATTGATGCCGGATTTGGAGAGATTGTCAGTCCACACCAAATTTTATACGAGCACTCACCTCCTGTGGGAGTGTTTCGTGATTTTCGTACCTTGATCGAGGTGAAACGAAAATGTTCACGGTATCTCCTTAAGTCAATTTCCCATCTCAAGAGAGGTCAAAAAAGGAGAATAAGTGCTACGAAGAGCACATACAGGTTCTCTCACACGCGGGTGAGGGATTTTCTAGAGAAAATAACTAGGGGCATAAGTGTCTCCAGTGCTGGAGTTGTCTGGGGCTGTGATTGGAATCCCTGCAAGTCCTCTTCCAAGATTTATCTCATTGTGCTCAGCCTTGCATCAACACTTTAATCACCGCATATCATTTCGGTCACATGACCATATCCCTCCAATGAGTGCTGAAAACACCACATTGTTCCTCCCAGGCTGACCTGGGCTGTCACGGCTGATCGTGTCGAGTACAGGGTGCGAGCTGACACCGCATACGATTTCGGTCACGTGATTGTTTTTCGTTCAATGAGAATTCACAACGAACGCCATTCTATCCATGGATACAGGGTGAACCGGGACCTGAAAAATGATCCTCTCGTCCGATGGTGACGAGTGCATATCGCCTCATTTTTATTTTTTTTTTGAACGACCGCTAAACGCTGAAGTAGGTGGTCATCGAAGTCAGGTTCAACAGTCGGGAATTTCCAAACGAAGAAACAATATGGACCTTGAAGTTGCCAACAGGAAGCCTTACCCTTTGACTGGGTTCCCCTCACTTGCGGCTTTCATCGCCAGTGATCAAGACAAGACAGCGGCCATTTTCAAACGCTTCAATCGACTGGCGGCTAGGAACCTCCTGCACCTACAAAGTGGGCTAGCAGAGCTGCAGGCGAAGCAGGATGAGCTCGACGAACAAGAGCTGCGGGGAAGCCTCCAGTCCAAGCAGTTCTCCCGCAACTGGGCTGATTTCTGCACTGCGGCTACCTCGGATCCTAGGCAAAAGGAAAGAAAGGAACTGGCTGAGCACATCAGAGCTACTCTGAAGGAATACCGTAAGCCCGATCTACCTCGCTCGCTTCCATACACTAACGTGAGTTAGGAGAGGCCCTCTTGTTCGAAAGCACTCTAGCTGCGCTCCCCCCTCCTTCGAAGAGAACTCTGCGAGCGTTCCGCTGGCATTTCTTCAACGGTGACCCTGCGGGCCCTAGTAGCTTCCCCACGCTCGGTGGGCAGAGCTCCACTCTCTTCGATGATATCAGTGACCTCGTTGTCCTAAGAGCGCCGGAAGACCAAGACAGACTAACGACGTTCGTTCAGAGTCATATGAATTTTCTCTTCCGCGTACTGATGTTAAGCCCCTTCCGCACTGACCCGGCCTGTAGCTCACGGGAAGCAGACCTCCACCCGCAACGGCATGATAGCCTATGCCTCTGGCCGCCTCATTGGCCACTTCGTCGCAACACTGAGCATATTTCTCGCCGCCGTGCTGCTCATCGGCGCGATTGTCGCCCTCTATATCGTTAGGAGTCCGAAGCGGAAATTGGGAATCGTAGCGGGGTTTACGGTAGGGTTCGCTGGGAGTGTGGGATTGCTTACGAATGCAAGGCGGGCGGAGGTTTTTGGAGCTACGGCTGCGTATGCGGCTGTGCTGGTTGTTTTTGTGAGTGGGAATTTGGGGGGAGAAGCAGGAAGTGCGGGGTTGGGAAATTAACTGGGAAACACTCCTGCTCCAGGAATTCCTCTACCGTGTCTGAAGTCTAAGCGTGGATTGAGGATTTGGTCGGGATGTCCGTTGTTCACTTATCTTGCATCTCAATTAAAATATATTAGGGTCCCCTGAAGCATTTCTAACTTGATGAACTTACCGCTTTCCGAAATATCAGTTGGTATAAGTATATCATTTGAACTCTGAGACAAATGAGATTTTTAAATTTCTCGACCGCGGCAGCCAGTCTTGATATCATGGTGGATGGACTCAACGCCTAACTAGATGCCCTATAGGCCCAAGTGACATCAAGCAAGCCGGGATAGGAAATCTGACAACGCTCTTAGTAAGCAGTAGAGCTAGAAGGCGGTTCGAAACATACGCTCAGAAGGGTTTGAAATAAGTAGGATCAGGTGTGATATATTGAATTGTGGCTATTCAAATAGAGAAGATTAGATACTATACTCGAATAGGACGTTTGGGAACGAGGTAACTTTTATTTGCCAGAGCAATGCTTATGAGCCTTGGATAATACAACAAAGAACCAAATCAAGTATACCCAAACATAAGACTACAAGACAGAATCAGATGTTCAGCACGGCTGGAAAATATAATCATATAGAGTTCGACCTCGTTTAGCGAGACCCCAAATATTTTTGATGACATGGCCGATCCAGGCCGGACAGAGCTTCCCGAGTAGCGCGATCCCGGCTTGTTCAAGATCAGCAATATCGCTATTTCGCACGAGATGAGTAATTTGCGCGGATGAAAGTTAAGCTATCGTGGAATGGAATTTTAGCTTTTGTTTTGCTGCGAATTCCACAGTTATGCTTTCTGTTTCTAGATTGATTGTGCGATACCTCATTCCAAAACGGACCTATGAGTGTTCACATTCACCCATCATAATGTTCAAAAGTAGAGTTGATGAAGTGAGGCTTACAATAATGCACTCTTGGAAGCTGCCCATATGTTGTTCCGTTCTGCTAATGAGGGACCAGAAATCGAAATCTGGACTAGCCATTGACTTCCCTGGTAGCGCTATCACCATAACTTAGATGATGTATCCACCCACGAACCCATATCGGTGCGCTGTCGGGGATAGTTTTTCCTGCTTTGTATCCGCAAGCCAGGATGTACTTGCACACTGGGTCGCCCGGAGGCGATCGAGTGCATCGATCTCGCTGGCAGTGTCGAAGTTAGATGTGGTGGCAGGTGTTTCCGCAAGCTGCAGCTATCTTTGATCACCCTCAAGGTATTTCGGACTGATAGACTGCGTAGGGTGGGATTTGATTTATTCCCCCTGATCCCAAATTGCCTTCTCCCTCTCCGCTAATTGTTCGGCTGTGCCATAGACCCGGCATCTAGAGTTAGTAGGCTATACTACGATAGCTTGGGTCTCTGGGAGTATACGGACTGGACTCCTACCTCGACGAAAGCCTCTCTAATCCTGGCTTCGGACGGGTTGGGCTCGTTGACGTGAATGCAACGGGTAGACTTCTATAGCCCCGAAGAGAGGATGCTGTGGCTGATACCTCGTCGGTGAGAGCTGGTCCATGATATTCCATGTAGATTTATTGGAGAATGTGGCATCTCTCCCTAAGAAAGAGGATATAGTATTGTGTCTTGACATGGGTAGACTGGTAGGTGTTAATGAGGAGGACTGGTAGGTTTGCGAGTACGCCGGTTGAAATATGTACAGCAGATATTATATTTTAACGCCTTCGACTCCCTGTCGCTGTAATAGTTGAGTATAATATTTAGTGGTGGTTAATAGGGCTGAGGTCTGTAGCGAACGAATCACGTTGAGGATGAAGGCAAGCACGAGCTCGAAAGGTTCGGGACGAAGGAATGTTCCAACCACAGTGCCAAGATACGCACCGCCACAGTGACGTACACAGTCGCCAGTACCTCGGCGCTGTCTATATAAGAATCACGCCAGACTCACCAACGACTGCATTTTTCACCCTCAGAAGAAATCCAAAACGTACACAACTTCATTGCACACTCGGGAGCAATTCTGACAGTATCTCAGACCGAACACCTTTCTCAGAATCCATCCTCCATCCTCAACATGCCTGTCCCCATCCAGACCTCGACGGAGAAGCCTTCCAAGACGACCACCTCCGAAACTGCGCAGCCGGCATCTAAAGCCTCAAACCAGCCTTCACAAATCGGGTCTACTGGACAACAGCAAACGAAATCGGAGGCTGAGCTCGCAGCCGAGAGGTTGTACGAAGAGAGAATTGAGGAGGAATATGCGAAGCGTGAGGGAGGGGCATAGTTGTAGCGACTTGCTCGAGCGTCAGAGACTTTGCCTCAGCGCGTGTTCTTCATAGTGGCAAAGTCATAGCCTCTAATCTCCACACTCCGTCCTGTACCATAGAATATCTCCAAATGTAATACCAATCACCCAGCTAACGCCTTCTTTACCAACTCCAATGGTCTCTCGCTCATAGGAATCTGCAACGCAAGCTCATGCCCGCGCTCACTCATCTTCCCCCACGTCTTCTTCAAAATCCCAACAATCTTATCCTCATCGTGCTCCCTCTCAAACTGCTCAAACTGGTCGTCCAAAAACACAAGACACGCCACATCCTCCAGCACCTGCGTCTCTTCATCGTCCTTCAAATCCTCCTTTCGTATCAGACTCGCCACCCGCGCCGCTACATCAGCTTCGTACCCAGACTCTATGCATATTTGTTGAACGAGTTCTGCCTGTCGCTTCTTGAGAAAGGTGCGCCAGGCGTGGTAGCCAATACGTGTCATGGGGTAGGAGTCGCGAGGAACTTCCCAGCGGCGGAAGTGCTGGGCGCGAACAGCGAGGCGGAGAGGCTCGGAAGCACCTGGGAGCCGGTTGGAGAGGTGGTCGAACATTTTTTGGGCGTAGTGGAGCTCGTAGGGGATTTCGGCACCGTTGACAGTGACTTTCTTGGGGTCGAGGGAGTGCGCAGCGTCGATCGCTGAGAGGGCTTTGGTATATGGGGAGGACATGGTGGTGCAGGCAGAGTTGTGGTAGAATGTTAATTGTCGGGTATGGAATATTGTAGGAATTGTTTGATACTGGCCGTCTCTTCGCGCAATTGCAAGCGCCGAGCCTTACGAAATCTGCGGGCGGAGATTCCAAGATCGCCAAGTACTCCGCTCGCGCGCACGGATCTCCACCACCTCCGATCCTTGATCTTCCACTCCCATCATCAATGATACTCATCCCAAACATCACACAACAGCGCGACTCCCCAATCCTCTTCACCCGGCACACGCGCCCAATCTCATCGCAATGGCAATGGCCTCACCACCCGGCATCCCTATCTCGCCCCCCCACCCGACCTCATCCACCAACCTCTCCGTCTCCCCTCTGAACGCGATCCCCCCAGACATATCTCTCCACCGCAACCTCCTCTTCGCCCTCGACACCCCCGTCCAACTAACACCTCAAGTCTGGGAGAAATTCTGGCCCTATATCGACAACGTCTGGTGTGTCCACCAAAAACCCCAAGGCCCGCACCCCTCCGGAATCTCAAAAATTTACGGCGGCTGCCGTTTGAACCGAAAAACCAACTTCCCTCCTCCCCCAGTACACGAAAACAGTCGGCCTCGGCAGCGTCGCGAAGGGGGGACTTGCAAAGCGAAGTTTAGGTTGACATTATATCCGGATGGTAGGAGGGTAGTGGAGAGGACGGGGGAGGAGCATAGTCATACATTGGAGCATATTGATAGTATTAAGCGGAATAGCGGGGTGAGGGGGTTGGTTCTGGATGATTTCTTCAAGAGCTGGGAGGCGGGGGGGATTTTGGCGTATTTGAGAGACACGGCGGTGCAGGAGGGGAGGGATTTGTTGAAGGAGGCTGGGGGGTTGTATTTGAGTAGGCAGGAGGTGCAGAACATTATGAATGGAGCGTTGAAAAAGGCGTATCCGGGGCAGGATATCAGTGAGGTGAAGTATGTTAATTGTCCAGTGACCAAGCCGGCGTCTTTTCATATACAGAATTCTGTCCCTATTGTCTCTCTCTTCTCGGATTGGCGTTCATTGACTTGTTTGGTTAGGAAACAAATGGACAAGTATAGAACCTACACAACTTGCAACTTCAAAGGCTGCGCTGCTCCAGCCTTTGCAGACATTAAGTCCCTCATGGACCATCGCAAGGCCGTGCATGGTTTGAAATCCCACGACCATAGCGATAAGCTCTACGCCTGCCCGGATAAGTCCTGCTGGCGACACAAGAAGAGCAAGGGGTTTGCGACGCTGTTGGGGCTTGAGGAGCATATGAGGGAGAAACATGGGCCGGGTGGGAAGAACGGCGACGAAAACGGGAATGGGAACGGAAGCGAGAATAACAACATGGCCTCCACGTCTCATATGGATAATATGCAGGTGCCGATGAACCTCGACACTAGCCTAGACCCGCAACTCCAATCCAACATACTCAACATGCACAATCAACTACCCGATCCCATCACACCCGCCAGCAGCACGCCCGGCGAGGAAGGCGTGCCACATCCGCATCCGCATCCACACCAACGTCAACATCCACAGCAGGACGCCGAGCAAGCGCTGACAGACCTTGAGCGCGAAAGCATGCAGTTGAGAGTTAAGCGGCTAGAAATCGAGCGCGCGAAATTGGACCATGAGATCAGCCGGTTGAATAGGATTTTGCTTGGGAGGCAGAGTGGGACGGAGATGGGGTGAGAGGGTGTGGCATTGGCTAGATTGTTGAAGATAAATGAGCGAGTCGTGATGCGATTGGAATCACCATGCGCTTCAAGATGCGGTGGACAAGTGAAGGGAGCTTGCGTCCTGGCCCAATCGAGGACGGAACTAGCATGCGCACAATGACTTGCCCAATCCACAAGGACGTAGTCAAGAGTAGCTACTGGGACGGATTGGATGTTTGGTTTGGGAATCCTTCCTAACGTGAAATGGTGATGGCCCGAATGTATCTATCCTAAGTTTGTTTGGTTTTAGCATACTATCTATCGCTGATGGAAAGAGGGCTGAAATTGCGTGTTTGGTGGTTGGGCAGGCGTTTGGCTATTTAGGGTGGAGGTTATGACTTGTAGATATGAAGGTGGTGCTGGACTATTTAGGCGTTTGGGGAAGCATGAAGGAAGCATTACGATCATTGTTTACTCGGCCCTGGAGAGTGTTTGGGGTTAGACAATGTACTCTCTGAATCTCTCAGCTTTGGTTTAGGCGCGTTACGAATGTTAATCAGGTCTCCTCTAACAGTATCTTATTGGATGTAGAGTGCTTGTTCACGCTTGTCACACTTGTGACTCGTTCACTCCCACTAGTCTCCGCTCCCAGAGCCCCAATCCCTGAAACTCATCTCCCAATACATTTCTTTTTATACCGCATATTCGAGCTCTCTTCTATTATCGCCTCATACTATGCGTAATCTTCAGCTTGTCTATTTGTCAACACTCGGGATATTCGGTCCCCAGTTCCACGCACCTAATTGTTCCGCAAGCTTGACGCGATATCTCGAGTGACTTTTCATTTTATTCTACGCGAGCAAGTTCCAGAAGTTGTTCCCACTCTACCCTCCAGAATAGGGGGCCTTTAGGGCTGGGTTGAATATATCACGTGGTACGGTCCTCTCTTTGCTGCTTTTGCGAAAGTGGCTGTGTTCCAGGGAGAACTCCACGATTGAACGGCATGTCTAGATGGAGACGAATATGTGGAAACGTTAAATTGCATTTCTCGAGCAAATTACACCAATCATGTCTCAAGAAAGGCGCGCCTAGCCCAATACTCTTCGAAAGTATGAAGAGAGTGTAGGATCAGTTCAGGCATTGTTTCGAGCTTTCAAATCGATGCACTCTACGTCTTCAGAATACCATGACAGATTGAAACAGCATATATGGGAGAACATGGTTACTGAGCCTGCCGCTGACTCTGAAATAGGCATAGTAGATACTTCAAACACCTGATCAGGGCTGATTCCATCAACAGATGCGTTGCTTAGAGTCCCTCTTGATGCTATTGCAAAATTAGACGACGATACCCTCTCCAATCATGAGGACGCTGGCCTCGCTCGCGCGGTTTATGTTTCGTGTAGCAAGGTCTTAGGCGGCGCTGCGGACCGTGAGATTCTCTGTCGTGATTGTTGCGCATAGAGATGCGCCAACGGCTAACTTCATGTACATAGGGATTTTTTTCGCGAAGCAGTATGGAGTCTCTAATGACTAGACTTCTATTGTACTTTTCCAAGATGACACTGAACCTGAACCTGACACCCTCGAAAGATCTTTCTGTGGGCCTGCAAAGGGGGATACAAGTTGGGAAGAATCGGTCGAAAAGATTGAGGAGAGTAACCAGCTCTCGCTCTTGAATACGTTATGTTCCAGTTGCAAAGTTTGTCTATCCGGAGACGCGTCCAATAAGCATGGAAAGCTTTATCACGGCCTTCCCAACAATAACTGGTTCCGTCTACTCATCCTTCAGCCAGGAGGTCCCGAGGATCCGATAGAGTGCAGTTTGAAATGTGTCCGAAGGTGCGATGTTTCATCCATGTACGAAGCCCTTTCGTACGCGTGGTATGTGTCACCCTCTTATGAGCGGACCGACAAAGGACCCAAATTGAGATGGAACTCATCTTATACGATTCTCTGCAACGGGATTGAGGTTTCCATTTGGACAAATCTGTGGCTTGCTCTCCGTCGTATCCGCTACAGGAAGTCCTCTCGAGTGGTTTGGGCAGATGCACTCTGCATCGACCAATCTAATGTCGAAGAACGTAACCAGCAAGTTCTGGTCATGTCCTCGATCTACAGTAGAGCTTCCAGAACGCTTGTGTGGCTTGGGGAGGATGCACAAGACTCTACCGTGAGGCAGGCTCTGGAAATAGTTTGCCAGCTTGTGAACCAGTGGAATGAGAGCAGGCCAGCACAATACCGGACAATCTACGAGAACTCTTGAGAAGAAGTGCTGATTAAGCCAACCGGTCAGCCAACCGACTTTAGAGCTTTGATATCCCTATTTTATTCCAAGTAGTTCACGCGCCGCTGGGTCATACAGGAGGTTGTACTCTCCTCGTCTGCCGAAGTTCTCTGGCGGAATTCCAGAATCTCCTGGCGCTGAATAGGTCTTGCAGCGGCTATTATGAGAACTCGCCACGACGATGTCGTCAGGTCTCTTCGCATGGATGCCATATACAACGCTTACCTGATGTTTCGGCTCTCTCCGCATGGAGGGTTGCCGCCCGTGGAGCTGTCTTTTTTGCAACTGCTGCGCCTGACTGACAGATTCAATGCCACGGATCCTCGCGACGTCATTTTCTCTCTCCTTGGTCTCCGCACTAAAGATCATGATCCCCAGGGTGTGCCGTTCTTCGTCGCGGATTACAATCTGAGCCCAGAAGCCTTGTTCCAAGCAATTACCGAGAAGTTTTTGAAACAACTACAGCCTCTAAAGTTTCTCTCTAATTCGGACGGGATGAGTTACAATGAGAAGCCATCCTAGGTACCACAGTGGGGCGTAAGAACAGCTCCGATGCTCGGCCCCTGGTCAATTGGCGAGGCCTTCAAACCCGCGGATGGATTGACATTCGAAAGGTTCCCACCCACGAACCCTTTGCATCTAACAGTTCGAGGTATCAAGGTCTCAACAGTGCTGTTCTGCGGAAACATTATGACTGATGCCAACACTCTGGGCAGATACGTCCTCTCCTTGCTAAAGACCGGCGCCTTTAACCCCCTATCCCTCGAAACTCTCACACTTTTTTGCCACACGCTGAGTGCAGGACGGAATGCATACGGAGGCCGTGAAATCGACAGAGAGGCTCTGGTTCCCCATTTCACAGCGCATTTGATGAAGGCTGCTCGGCTAACCTTACCGCAAAAGGATCTAGGGTTCGTGGAATCCGATATCATAATCCATCTGGCGAAATCCGGCAACCCAGATACCTATATCGACACCACGCACCAAGTCTTCCAAAAACCGTCGTTTATTCGTCACTGTGAGCGGACACCTCGGGCTCGGACCGAGGGGAATGTTTCCTGGCGATGTTGTCGCTGTTCTTGGAGGCGCGGATATGCCTTTAATTCTCCGCAGGGGCGGTGAGGTGTTTGGGCTTATTGGCGAGAGCTATGTGGATAACTTGATGAATGGGGAGGCTGTGGAAGCTATGGGGAATGGGAGGTCCCATTGTGGGCGTTTTGATCCTAGACAGCTTATGGCTAAGCTGTTTAAGTTTGATGGGCTTAAGAAAGATGTGAGGGATTCGCTGGAGGGGGTGAAGGGAGATGTGCTGAAAGGGGCGCAGAGGGAGTATGCGGTGCTGAGGACAAGCAGCATTGAGATTCGGTGAGGGGGTCGTTGGAAGGCGGCGATGGTTACCATGTGATACTCATGCAATGACGCGTTTATATTCGCTCCCGCCGGATGGCGACGATACCTAGGTACACAACGACGACTACAAAGTTAAGAATATACAACACCGATAAAAACGACTCGAATTCCTCAATTAACATTCTCTCTACGCGGATTTTCCACCCACAATTCCCAAACTCTACAACCTCTCCATCTCACCCCGCCCCTCCATTCATCAATCTAATGCAACGTCCTCAGCCCCTCCTCCACAAACACGCCCACCCCCCCACACGCAAGCACAATCCACAACCACTTATTCCCAATCTCCTTCGCCGCCGGCCAGAAGCTGTTCTTCTCGCTCCTGAACTGTTCCAGCTGCTGCATCTTCTCCGGGTCGGACATACTATACCGCCGCGTCTGGCTGGCCTCGTTCTCCTTGTCGCCGCCGAAGTAGCGCAGGAAGGCGTAGTTAGCTAGCGGGCCGAGTAGTTCGATGGGGGCGAGCATGTCGGAGCCGTAGAGGAGGACAATAAAGGAGAGGTGGACGAAGGCGTCGCCGAGGTAGCTGAAGAGTAGACGCGTCAGAACCGTTGATGATGAACGAAGGGCGCATTTCAAAGATGGAGACGTACTTGGGATGCCGAACAATACTCCAAACCCCCTCCTTCGTCAACCCGCCCTTCCCCTCCGCTTTATGCGCATCTAGCTGATAATCTGCCAACGTCTCCAGCGCCAGCCCCGCGCAGAACATCCCCACAGCCCCCATCTGCACATACGGATGATATCCCGTCAATACGGCCCCCTCATGTCTGAACGGCGCGGTAAACGGCAAACTAATCACACACTGGAACAGTGTTTCAGGAAGGAAAACAGTGAAGAGCGCCTTGTTCCAGAACCCCTCCTCTTTCTTCGCGTCCTCATACCGAGGGTCATCCTTGCCGCGCTTGATCGACCGCGATGCGATGCGGTAGAATAATCGGCCGCCCCATAGTGTCACACCTGTGAGGATCAGCCGCTCGTGCCAAGACAGACGGTTCAAAGCTTGAGACAGAGTGTAGCCAGCGTAGACTCGGCGACCGACGGCGGACCACCACGCGTTTACTACCTGTCCGCTCGGCCAGAGCCAGTCTTTGGCCTCAACGCGGTCGGTGTAACGGGCGGCGCTATATGCGATTATAGCTAGTCCAGAATGCAAGGCCAGTGATGGTGCGAGCGTGTCTTTGAAAATTCCGATGTCGAAAAGGGAGGCGGTTGCGACGTGGGTTTTTGAGTGGAAGGAATCGCCTAAACCAGGCGGGGCAGAGCTGTTGTTGGAGGAGTTGAGGTATATTTGCGAAGGTTGGCGGTCTGCGGCTTGAAATTCGACATTGGGCTGCCATCCTAATGGCGAGCTTGTCCTCCCTTCAGGAGAACCTGCGCGTTGAAACCATCCGGACGCCATAATGCAGTTAGGTCAATGGTGGAGGAACCAAGGGAGGTATATGTTTAGAGAGGTGTGCTGCTTTCATGTGAGCTTTCCCCGCAGTTTTGGACAGTTTTGGACGATGATGTAACCGCTGCAGAGTCCGTGACGGAATGTACTCCGTGACATTGAATCGATTTTGAACTCCGACTCTGAAATGCTCTTAAGATATGCATTTCTTTAACGAACGGTGATGGCATTTCGAAAATGTTGATGGAAGATTGAACATGAATTGCTCTAGGCGGTAGAGGTTCCACAGGTCGGCTCTGATTGGTTGATATGCTCTAAGCGTTGAACACGAATCGACAGTTGCTTAGGTAAATTGCACGTGATTACCTGATGTGTATATATGGCGTCTCCTCTCATGGAAACAGAACAAGGAACACTTTGAACTTTTGAACTTATGAACCTACGGTCACGAGCAGGAAGTTTAACACCTCCATCTCCATCCAAAGAGTCACTCATTGCTACAGTCACTCATTGCTACAGTCACTCATTGCCACGGTCACTCATTGCTACGCATCCCCATCAATACAGTCACTCATCGCTATGCATCCCATCCAAACATTCACCAGTATTCTCCTACCTTGGTACAACTACGTCTTATTAATCGTAGCCGAAAACTCTCAGCCTCCGCCTCATCTGCTACCTGATTTCGGCAGAGCGAGTGGATTCTGTCGAGCAGATGCTGGAGAAACCGACAAGTGTCAAAACATTCGGTTTTTGATGGTGCAGCTGCTATTTTGCGTACGGTAAACGAGCGGGAGGACCGATTTGAGGACTGTTTTGGGAGGAGCCAACAGGCCGTTGAAAGGAGCCAACAGGCAAGGTAAGTAGTAAGATATCTATCTCCTTAAACGCTAAGCTTTGTAATATACTAATAACTTTTGGTAAATCCGTAGGGACCATAACAGCGTGGCAAGGCTCCAGGATTTATCACTTACTGCCTCCCCCGACGCCGGCCTTACAGCTCTTCAGAGCATCGAGACAAACCAGCCGATTGACAACTTTCCAGCTACACCAAGAGAGGTTGATAGATTGAAACTCGGTTTGAAGCCTATTCAGGTATGAGAGAAGGGTCATTAGAATTACAAGTACTGTACTGTACTAGTATTACACTTGTTAAATGAAGTTAAGTTGGACAGAGTTGACCTCACTCAAGCCCACCCTCTTTCCAATTCTCTCTTAAATGAGTGCAACTGCATGATAAAACGGCGAAAAATCATCCAGAAGTGGACGCAATGGTTCCTATGGTAAAATCGGCCTTTTTAGCATATTCGCCAATAATCTCTAGAGCTTCTCCCCAAATATACTAATGCCAAAAAAGGCTTAATATTGTTAATATTGTTAATATTATTAACATAATTAACTTTATATTGAATTAATTGAAACAAATTCGAAAGTAGATGGAACTGGTTGAATTGAATGTCAAGATTTCAATAACAATATGGAGAGCTCGTGGATTAATTTGCAACCCCGATCCCTACTCTTCACCCCTGTCAAAAACCCTTCCAGCTAAGACCAGGACTCAACGCCCTCTTCCTTGCCGCATTAGGATTCAACCACAATCCACTCACAAGCTGCAGATCCCGTTCTGGATCGAAATATAATCCGCGATACGACTCAAGGTTCTCCATTCGTGTCCGTGTCCAAGCATCCCACTCGCTATCGCACTCGCTCTCTGCCTCGTCATCAGACTCGTCTGGGGCGAAATCACCATCGTGGTCCTCTGCCATGCTCTGCTTGAACCAACATTCCACGACGTCCTCCGCCCGGCTCTTCGCATCCTCCGAATTCAGCAACCCTTTCAGAATGCCAACCAACTCAGTCCTAGCGGCACGATACTCTTCTTTTGCGCCAACGAGCGTCGCGCGCGGGATGTAGAGTTCACTCGAGTTGTAGCCCCGGATCTTACGGCGCTGCCAGGCGATGAGGGTCTTGATGTCAGTGAGGTCGCGGACGAGTTCTTGGGCACGGGGTGTGAGGATGGGGTTCATGTTCATATCTAGAACGTCGAAGTATTCGCGGGGTTTTACCTCAAATGGCTCAGTCTCCCAGGAGTAGATTGGGTTGCCATTTTGGTCTAGAGGGAGCGGGGGAGGACGGAGAGTGTGGTATTGGGCTTCGGGCTCTGAGTCTGTATCTGAGGCCTCTCCTTCACAGGAAGAGGAGGATGAGGACTCTTCATCATCCGGATGCAACTTTACCTCTCCATTCTTGTTAAATGCTATAACACCCTCCTCTATCAACTTCTTCGTTGCTGGTGCTAGGAACAGCACCTTATACAATGGCAAATTCCCATCTCTCTCCATCTTCTCCGCGAAAATGCGACATTTCCGTTCTAGAGCTGACTGGGAAAGTATGGGACCGTATACATTCTCCCTTTCTTTCTCTATCTCAGGCTCGCTTCCTGTATCTTCAGTCTCCTCAGTCTCCTTGGTTTTCTCCACGTCCTTCTTCACGGCCGTGGGCCTACTGACGCGCCTTGGTCGCGGTTTGCCGATCTGGCGTGGTGACAGCTTGGATACCGGCGTTGTCCCTGTCGTCGCACCTCCTACCGAGGCTTTCTGCTTTTTGGCCGGCAGCTCCGATATCCCCATTGATTCTGGAGTCGGGAGATGCTTGCGCTTTCGGCCCTGGGAGGGTCCCTCCTGTGGTGGAGGCATAGCGTCGCCCGTGTCTTCGTCTTCATCCCCGCCGGATGAGGAAGCATATGAGTAAGGTGGTGTTGGATTGGGCACCGGTGTAGCGGCTTTGCAAGTTGTTCTGGTTGCTGATGGGGTTCGCGCCTTCGCCACCCTCCCAGGCTGAGGTGTGGTCGTAATAGCATATATGGAGCCTGTGGATGCCATGGCGTCTATGGATATGGGAAGTGGGGGTGGGGTTTGGAATTTCATTCTAAGGATATCATGGGTTGGGGCGAGCGAAGGTGATGGTGTTCAGTCGGTGGTGTGTGTTGGTTTGAAATTGCTATGGGGTTAAAAGATGGAGAAGGAAGTGGGGCCTGGAGAGGAGGGTTTTTGTGACTCTTTCTACCGCGGGGAAAGGAGTGAATGTTTCAGAGTGTTATAATTTGTATTCTGGACACTGAACAAGACATTACCTATACGTCAGTGAAATTCGCAGATTCGGCACGCTTGAGTGAAAAGGAAGTCTTTAGTTTATTCTGACGGGAAAGAAATACACCCAGTCGAAGGTCTTTGTGGAAAATGTCTTAGGTTTAGAGAAAGGGCAGGCATGTCTCGGGAACGAGTAAACAGCAAGCTCGTCGTGTTCATTAGGCGAGGGTGAAGAGTCTGCAGACTTGGAGCCTGCTTGGCTCTGGTGAGTGTGCATTGTGCGGGTGAAGGATAATTGTGCCATTCGACCTGTTTTGTTCATTTGGCCCAGCTGAACTTGTTGCAGAATCTTTCGGTCGTTCCGGATATTGGCCGCTGCTCTTGGGGACGGGTAGATGTAGTCCGCATAGAGTTCATAATCTGCTGGGTTATAGGTTTACTCAGTGAACTGTAATCCAGGTATATGTACATTACAAGCCTGTGTTAAAAGACGTCGAGCCATAGAGCAGAATACTGGCGATGCTTGGCATGGCGTTGGCATAGACGAATGGTGGGCGAACAACATTAACTGAATAGCCAGCGCTCCTGCAAAGTGGAGGCATTTGAATGGTCAGCGTTTCCAGACGACTTGGTCTCAGGATGACATGAGATAATGACACAATGCTGGGTTTGCTGATTGAAAATCTTGGCAGTATGTTCGAGGGTTCCAGAAATTTCCGTGGGATTGATTGTCTGCGGTTTCCTTGTGAAACATCCAATTAGTATATATAATTAAATGTAGACGCCATTTTCCTCGTAATTCAATGATTAAAGGTAGTCTACGGCAAAGCTCGATGCACCAACGAATATCAAGTATTTGTCAATTTTTATTGATAATCGTCTAGTGGTCACAAAGCCCCAATTCGTCTATTATGTCACAGCCGTGAATGGTTTCGTCTCAGGATGTTGAACGATTTGAACTCCCGCCTTAGCTTGGCTCTGGCTCCTCATCTTCGCCACTTCGCTAAGTGGTATCACCGTTTTCCAGTTCCATGTAAGTAGTTCGTGTGCTCTGTCTTTCATTATTTCCTGCATCCTCCGACCATCTCCGACACTGACCCACCACCACTAATATCAACCATCATCGATTACAACTCAACCATTAAGCAGTGCCAAACCAAGCACGAACCAACCGCAACCCACTAAAACCACTACTCCAACCACATCTGCAAAATACGCCAAGTCAACCACAACCTTCTCCAGACTCTTGATCACGGCCAACCACTCTGCCTAGCGTATTCGGGTTGCCGACATTGTCACCATGGAGACTAGCTTCGAAGCAAGGAATAGAGCGGGCTTCAATGTTCGTGAGATAGAAAAGTTAGTAAATGAAGAGGACGCGGTAGGCGAGTAGAACAGGAGGCATCTGAGAGCAACTATGAATTGGCCCGATTCGGGGCGCCCCTGACGGGGTCCGCTTTTTTCGAGAACGAATTCCCCACAATACTGGCGGTGGCCCTCCTACGAGGACTTTTTGTGGCATTACACGGCTCGGATGACCTAGCTTGGTTTCCCTGGTATTACGCTTTATAGATTCCCTTTGGCCACACATTCCTGCGGAGTATCTGGAGTGAGCATGGTTAGAGCTGTATTCTGTTTCTGAAATTTGAGATGTGAAATAAACATTAATATGCAATGATGAAATTGGTACGGTAGTTTAAAGCAAATGTTCCAATCTGGAGGCTTAAATGGTAACCCAAATTCTGAAGAAGATTGAACATGGCGACCCCTTCATTTTCTGTTATTGTATCGAATGGACCAGAGCTTGCTGGTCTTGTAGATGCTGAGCGTTTTTATGAAACCAGCAGGCCATGTGACTCGGAACGAAGGTCTTATTGAATGGGAATGACACTTGCAGTCTCAGGCATCGCTTAAAGACTCGACATAAGACAATGGACATTAAACGGACAAGACTGGGGACGATTCAGAAATGAGCACTATACGTAAGAGGTGTTGTCCTTTCCACGGCATTGCAAGATTCCGAAGTCAACGCCAAACAATGCAATTTCCTCCAGTTTGCTATAATAGAATCAGCTCGCATGGTTTTCAACGCCGTATCGAGACAGGGCTGCGAGAAAAGCCATCTCTTTTGCTACATGGTCTAGTATCGACGGTAGAGTGAAGTAGCCAATACAGTTAAACTCTGTGGTGTGATCGGTATGGGGATCCAAGCACTACACAATTCGGCCGTCCGGACAAACCAAAGGTGGGCGAATATCCAACCAACCGTTGGATACATTGTGTAGAAAATAGATATACGCTAGCAATCGGTAGCAACAGGTGCCTTCTTTTCACTATTCGCTATTCCACTTCGAAGCCTTCCAATTTAACACTAAAGGCCGTGACGTATTGTGTGATCTTGGGGTAATATTTCGAGGCGATAAAGCGATCGGTAGGCATATTATGGCACAAAGGCCAAATTCTTCAAGTTCTTTGGTATCAGTTGAATTGGCTGGTATTCATAAGTCCATAAGTTCAAAAGCCAGTTCAAGAGTATTCCTTGATCTGTTTCTATGAGAGGAGAGGCTACATGTATCTAGCAATCACGTGCGGTTCACCTCAACAACTTTTGATTGGTGTTCAACAACTGAACTTGAACCAATAGAACCGAGCGACCGAGTATCAACAGATTCAACAGAAACGGAGAATGAGCCAAGGGCGACAATGATCCTATTCTTCAATGTAATGATGTGTTGGTATCATGTCCAATCCATGTATTTGACTGGACATAATTCGCGTCATTAAACTCAACCGATTCAGCAGGGGATATCCCTTCTTCCCTTACTGCATAACGTTGCGACCTGACCCTATTACCTTAAATGCATTTATTGAACTGAAGCATGTGAAATGCAGGAGATCGATTTCGTTCAGATGGATTGAATGACAATAGCCAGATTTGGACAAGTGCTGCGGGATGGCCAGGAACGAAATAAATAAATCCGCACCCTCCCGTTTCATTTTATTGCGAAGATTCTTATCATGCCTGCTGCGTAAGTACATCCAAAGTTTATTGAAAAAATCAGCAGCCTTCCTCTTTGGATGCAGGATAAGTTTTGGTGAAGCATGCTCCCAAATGGGGCAAGTTTTGCGCGACCCGCGAACATCGTGAAGCAGATACAACAAAGTACTTTGTGCCAGTTGAAGACGACACAGACTAGGGAAATGAAGGAGTAGAGTGAGGAAATGGATGTAGCGCAGGTAACAGCGAATATATAGCCATTTCAGACTTTCACGTCGGTCGAAAGTAGACTCTGGCTGCACACCAAGTTGTTCAGAGTTTGGCTATGCAGAGTGAGGTGTTCCAAGACTTGGCCGATAAGATGCCGATTGGTCGTCTCAAACTTTTTTTGGTTTATCCGTGGTCCAAGCGGTGCTGAGCTCTTGGTTGATGGACGATAAGAGGGGTGACGGGCATCTGAAAGACATGTGAGGACGCGGAGCTTCGGTGGTAGGAGGCCGAATTAACCTCGGAAACAGGGCTGATTTGCCAAGCTAGCCAAGGTCTCGCCAAGTCGAATTAATGGGTGTTTGACGCATATTATCGAGATGGCTCGCACCTGGGTTTGATTCTTTGGCCAAGTCGTTGGGAGTATAGTAAAAGTTGTTAGATATAAGAATTAGAACGCGGGCATCACAGGATGGGATGAACATTCGAACTCTATTACAAAATCTTTGTAGCCTTGATCTCTCCAACGCACTCTCCAAACCCAACACCATATTTCTCCCCACCGACAGTGCCCGTAATCTTGACTATATCGCCGTCTCTCAGCCATAACAACTCCGACCCATCGGCCATCTCCACGGCTTTCCCTCCCAACTTCGTCTCTGCCAAAAATCCATGTTCATCATCTCCAGTCCCGGGCACTTTTCCTGACGCATGTCACCAGTTTGGAGTCCTTTACCACACGAAGCACGGCTTGCGATCATTTGATATAATGTTCGGGCCATGGTTCCGAAAGAGGTAAAACATGTTGTCGTGCTGCTTCCGTTACGGATTACTTCGATGCGGAGGGAGATGGCATAGTTAATGCTGCTGGTGTCGGCGAGGAAGGCAGCGGAAGTGCTGATGACCCAAGGGGACATGGAAGTGTGGAAGTGTTTGTTGTTGGATGGGTTGAGGGGGTCTCGTGCTGACGTGAGAAATTTTATGAGCATGGGGACAAGCAGGAGGGAATTGACTTGAAAATATGTCGAGGTAAGAGTTTCGAAAAAAGAGAATCCGAAGTAATGACGAAATGCTTACCGATCCAATTATTCAAAAGCACCAGTCCAAAAATATGCCCATCAGCATTAGCCGTACGCGGTATTTGACCTGCGCCAACTAATTTCCCAATGATCGCAGCAACCTGGAATTCATAGTTCAGCACTCCGGAAGCCTCGCAAATTACATCGCTGCCAACAGCAGTACAATCGTCCAGAAACTGGCCAACAGGCCTCTCAATAGGTGTGCCGGAGACCACGACGCTCGATGCACTGTCCGCATATGCATTGGGAAGGGTTGGCAATCCAGTTTGCGACGCTTCGGCACGGGTAAAAGAGCTAATGGAAATGAGCACATGCATCTGGACATTGTGTGCAGACTCAGTCCCATTTGCTACCAACCACTTCACTTCGTCAGGGTGCTCCGTGTATATTTCTTTAATCGCTTCCCGCACTTCATCATGGATGGACTTGGGAAGAGCAGCGAAAGCATTAAGGGTTGGTTGGCTGAACACAACCTCTAGCTGTGTTTTGATGCCGGGGAATAAGTCTCGCTTGGCTAATACGGCCAGGAAAATTACTTCATTTCTGATTCTAGTGACGCATTGTGGTGAGGGACTCTTTTTCGAGGAAGCGATGCCGAAGGGGATGTTTTTGATAGAAGTTTGAGGCTAGTACGTCCGCCATATTGATTGGTGCTGGGGTGTACGCAACGGTCTGGGATGTACCTAGGACTTCGCTTTTCCTTTGCTCAACTGCATGTCTTGTGCTTCGACCGACACTTTTCTATCCTCTACGATGATCCGTACTCTCTCCCATCTCAATCCACTCCGGCCAGTGACTTTCCGGAGCCCGGAGCATTTAGAATGCATCATGCAGATGAGGTGAATCTTCAAACCCAGTATCCCGACATGCCTGCCCTTGCATCCTGCACGTTCCCCGCAGTTGCAGGGCGGCTATCTATCCAACACCTTTAAGAGACCGGACCAAATTCGCGCTTAACAATACTAGCCCTGGAATTAGCATATAGAGGCTGGGCATGGAGTCATCGTAGATGTTGCAGTAGTAACCCAACAGTCGTAGCATCGCGAATACATCGCACAACCAGAACTCCAGAAACCAACCTCAACGCTTCAAACCACACCATGGCACACATCGGCGCTCTTCGTCCGATCAGCCGCTACATCACCGCCAACGACGACTCCACAGGCAAAGCCGTCTTTTCCAAAGCGATAGACGAACAAACCCAAACCGTCCCCCTCCACAACCCCTCCACAGCCTTCACCCTCGCCTACGCAACCCGCAAACTCCCCGTCGACCTCATCCACGACGCCGATATCAAAACCTACCAATCCTACCTCGAATACCCTCCTGATCTCGTCATCTCTTCCGGCTCGGTGCTTCGCTTCATCGACATGGCGCCGGGGCAATCCTCGCCTATGCATCGCACTATTAGCTTGGATTATGGGGTTGTGATTGAGGGCGAGGTGGAGCTGATATTAGATAGTGGGGAGAAGAGGGTGTTGAAGAGGGGGGATGTGGCGGTGCAGAGGGGGACGGTGCATCAGTGGCGGAATGTTAGTGAGACGGGGTGGTCGAGGATGATGTATGTTCTTCAGCCTTGCGTGATCGTTGAGGATGGGGGGAAGAAAGCGGCGGAAGAGTTAGAGAAACAGACGGGCGAAGAGCTATGAGCTATGCTAGGTTATGAGGGTCACAAGGCGTACGGGTATTGGACCCGAATGGCGCGGGCTGGGCGAGCAGATATACCATGAAATGAGGATAGAAGGGATTTGAAGGACACATCAACTCAAACACAGACCCCATGTGCTGATTCGCAATTCCCACAAGCCCTAGGGATTGATGTGAATCGTTTTACTATATAAAATGTTTCTTCTTCCGGGCTCTTGAATCACAGTGAAGCAAGCAGCCGGTTTCGACATGGGTTAGGTTTGTCTCCACACATCAGCACCTTTTCCAAAATCGCTCCGTTTAACCCGTGGTCTTTAAGTTAGCCCGAGCATAATCATGGTTCTCTGCGGGTAAGAAACAATCGGATAGTTAATCTCTGCAGCAAATCTCTGCAGCAAATCTCTGCAGCAAATCTCTGCAGCTAATCTCTGCAGCAGGAAATTGTGAAGATAAACAAAACTAGAGAAATGCCAATGGAGAAAACTCTGCACATAAATGCAGCGGTGACTCCTACTACAAGGATCACGAACTTTGACCGACTTCCATTTCTCGCCCTTACGGCGCCCGTGGATCTCTATGACGGCCAGCACGGCTAGCCGGAGCTGCGAATTGGGAGCACCGTGAAGATGATGGTTTTGGCATTATTTCCGGCGTTCGTATTCGGGGCTGGGGTTGCCATGTCGATATCAGTTCTGAGAAGAGCAGTTGAGAACTCTAAGCCACTAGGGGAATCAAATGTTATTGGAGCGTAGGGGTGCTGGTAGTAATCTAATCAATTTGTAGATGATGTAGAAATCAGGCCCCTTCAAATCACTACGCCACAAAGACAAAAGCTATTTGAAGGGACCAAAACCGGGGACCCAGGAGGGTGACCGAAACTAGGCCCCCGCCCACGGATTTTAGGCTAGCGGTACAGCTGTTTGCAAAACCTGCTTCACCATTTGCGCGCCCTTCTCTCCTTTCATCCCCTGTCGAGCAAGGATACTATTGCTATGGTATTGGCCAATCACTTTTCCTTAGCCCTTAATGGTCTATACGCAGTTCGACCGTTTTCGCAAAGGCTGAACTCGCATCTTTCTATATACTAACATTTCATTTCGCATGACTAATCCAATTTCCCCGGCCCTACGTACTCCGTAACAATACTTTTCCTGTTTGAGACCCACCTTCCATCATGAACACAAGAATCCGCAGGCAAGCAAGCCCGAAGCTTTTGTTTCTTCCACGGCGAAATCCATCCTCTTGGGCCAGGTACCGAAATGCGTATTCCTTGATCTTCTCCAGCGTCCCAACCTCCCAATGGCGCGTAATCACCCGCGCAGGATTCACGACCCGATCCGCATTCGCCCCCACCAAGAAGACCGCTAGAACCTCCTTGTCCTCCTCGTCGTGTTGATTCCCGCCAGAAAACACAGCGAACGACATGCCGCTATACACATACCGGCGTTTGAATTCATCATTTGGAACACCGGCCGCGCCGGCATCATCACCAACATCCAACCCCACCCCCCGAGCCAGAACCGCAACGCGTCTCAACCGCACCTCCTCGCCCTCGGCGGCCGCACACAGGCGCTGCAGCCGCACGTTGCGCCCGAAAAGCCGCGCGAGCGTCGTCCGTAACGCCGTGAACAATGTCGCGAATTGGGCCTCGACACCGGCAACACAGCCCACGAATTCGTCGACCGCTCCCGGCGTAATATGTGGCATGGCGACGTGATGGACCCAGTCGCCCTCGGGCGCCAGGTGGAAATGCTCGACGAGCCAGGGCGGAAGTGCTGCACGCTCCAGCAGCGTAATGAAGCAGGTGTCGTCGTCGTTGAACCGGGTCGCAACTCCGGCATTAGCTAGTGCGGCGCGCAGCCGACGCGCGTTGGACACGCAGTAGGACCGCGTGCGGAGTAGATCAGAGGGTGTGTATAGCTGTTGGAAGAGCCAGGTCTCGAAGACGATGCGGGGGTCGACGGCTGTGGCAGTTGGGATGAGGTTGGTGTTATGCTGCTCCCCCGGACAGAAAGGGCGGTGGCAGATGACTTCGCCGGATACCATGATTCCGTAAGCTTTGTGGTGGCTAAGTGTGATGCCCTGTACGACCGGTAGGCCGTTGCGCTCCCATGGTCCATCTGGTGGGCCGAGCATGACGCTGTCGGGCGCGAAGCCGAGATCCAGGGCGCCATCGACGTGGATGTACGAGACTTGGACGCCGATGGCGACGAGGGCACGGCGGACGGTCGGGATATCGTCGCGTCCGCCAGTGAAGGTGGTGCCGATGTTACAGAGCAGAACGACATGGTAGTCCCTGCCCTGGGATGCGCAGTGCGCTTTATCATCCAGCACCTTCTCCACGAGCTTGGTGGGAATGATCCGTCCCAGGTAATCCGCGGGAATCTCGGTGAATCGGGATCTACGGCCCTGGCTCCAAATGCCGGTCAGAGCATCGCTGTCGCGCACGATCTTCTTAACGCTATAGTGAGTGGCGGAGGAGTAATAGATGAATGCGTTTGGATACTGGACAAGGGCGTTGTGGATCCCCACGCGATTGCCCATCGTGCTCCCAGTGGTGAAACAGGCCGGGAAAGAGGCGTGCTCTTCGACCGATAGACCGAAGCTAGTCTTCCTAGCCTTTAGGATCTCCGTAGCTTGGGTCTGAGTCCATTCATCTGGAATAGTCAGCGGGAGAAAGTGTCCTATAATAGGCCCAAGAGCCGAGTATGGAGCCTGGTTTAAGGGATAGCCACCTGAACGCGGACCGACGGCGCGGAAGTGGTCTACCACCGTCTTGACAATCTGTATCGACTCTCGTGTCTTGGCGCTGTCAGACGGATTAACCGGCCACAGCCAACGCGGACATGGATGATGTATGGAATGTCCGGTCAGGTCATGAAGTAGGCCCTGGACATCAGAAACGGTGATGCTAGGCTGCACGGTGAGCAAGTACGATCCCTCTGACAGAGACACGAGGCCCCACTGCTTGAGGCTTGATGTTGATAGACTGACGTTATGAATGATGAGGTCGAGGGAAAACGGGGGTGCTTCGACCTTGACCCCTCGGCTAGCGAGCAGATTCCCCATAGTGCGACGATTGTTTGCACAGCGGAGATAGATCCCTCGCAGCCCGGAAGCGCCAAAACGGAGCTCTTGGAGGCACATCCAAAGCGGGCCAATGGCATCACGAGAGCCGGCGAGCGTGCTGTCTGTTCCTCTCACGTATTCGACTTTGACCTCGGATGGGGTCCCAAGGCTGCGCGGCTTTAGAATTGCTGTTGGCGGAGGATTCACGCAATTTGTACCCCCAGCCACGATCGTTGCCGCCGCGATGATAGTCTCCGAGTATTTCTCAGGCCCCGAGTCATCGAATGGGTGCGTCAATACTAGCTTAGGAACGCCAAGCCGCTGCCTTTCGGCGTGGGACAATGTTGTCATGTAGTCAAAGGTTCGAGACGCATCCACATGTAGAAAGATAGGCAGCTCCTGGCTTAGTCGCCGAATGACCGAGAAGTCGTCTGTCTGGCCACGGCTATTACCAAGTGTAGCAGCTATGATAATCGGCCGTCTGCCCCCGGATCGCTGAACTAGGAGATCGCGTGTGTCTTTCCATCCGTCGCCGACTCGCAAGAGCTCCAGTCCGAACAGCCGGGCGGCAGCTTCGACAACATCGACTTCGATGACTCCGGCCACAAGCAGAGGCCGCTGATCTGGTATTCTGTGCCGCAGTTCCTGTTGAATCGCTCGGATGCCGTAATAGTTGGTCTCCGCCCAGTTGCAGATATAGCCCGTCACCTCGGGATCACCAACACGAGCACCTTTGGTCAGGATAACGAATCTTTCGAAATTCTTGAAATGAAACGGCCAGCTCTTGTCAATGTGCTCGGGTGCTCGGGCAGATTGAGATTGTTGTTGTGCCACGGAAGCCCCGCGTCGCGCATGATCTCAGCCGTTTCGAGCCATACGAGGTCCGAAAAAGGGTAGAACGGGCCAGCGGGTGTTTGTTTCCATTGATGGTACAGCTTGTTGGCATGTCGGAGGGTATTGTAGATGGATGGGTCTTTGTCCCATTTGTCTATAATAGGCTCACTCAGCCAATAAGAGAGGGAGTCCTGGAAAGCTTTCTCAATTATATTTATCTCGCCAATCTAGTCTCGAGGCAATCCGTAGAGCACAGCAAAGAGCTTGGTTTTCTTAAAGGATTATAGAAGTTTGGCGAGCAGGCGAGTTAAGGTCAACGCCGACTGCTCATGGATAAAGTACTCAAGTGCTTCCTACAATCACGACTCGAGGCGTTGTCTAGTATACCCGATGACAGCTCCGTGTCGAAGTATCCCCTGCGATAGCATTGACACCCCACCCCATGTTCTTCGACGCCGCACGCCCGCAGTATAGCGCAGAGCAATATCCTAGTATTGATGCTCTAACCCCATGTTCTTTGACGTCACACACACGCAGTATGACGAGGAGCAATATCCTAGCGTTGATGCTTGTCGAACTGCCCGAGCAGTTCGATTCGGGAGTTCGAAATTGTCTTCCTTGTCTATTGTTTCTACGAAAGTGGACTCTATATATACTAAGAGAATGTGGCAAAGAATACTCTAGAGGTAGTGGTAAAGAAGAGAGAGAGTGGTGGCGAAGAATAGAAGAAGTGGCAAAGGGCAGTTTAGAAGACGTGGCGAAGAACCTACGACAAGTTCCTAGCTAGTTCGATACTAGGTCACTGTAGATCCGTGCCAGTTCGACAATGCTCTAACCCCATGTTCTTTGACGCCGCACACACGCAGTATGATGGGGAGCAATATCCTAGTGTTGATGCTCTAACCCCATGTTATTTGACGCCGCACACACGCAGTATAGTGGGGAGAAATGGGAGTAATATCCTAGCATCGACGCTCCGACATTCTAGGTTCCCGAACAAGTTCTACTTCGCCTTCAAGGTCAAAAGTATGTAAGCGTTAAAGCGCGGTGGTAGACTTACAAAATCCCTTGCATTCGTTGCTTTAGTAAATTAAATCAGCGTTCACCCAAAAACGGTCGAACCATATCGTCCGGCCCATTGCCAAGATTTATCCGGAACCACTACTGTATTGTAAAGACTGTCTGCATCCTCAAGACCAACTACAGCATGTTAAATCGAAGCAGCGTAAGGGCTGTCAGTTGTTAGTAAGTCTCGAGAACGGTGCCGAGACGGATTCGAGCATCAACTGCCGAATTTGTTATTAGGAGTTCGAAGGTGACATTCAGGCTATTGTTTCCTTTCATCACTCTATGCTTTGAAGTCCATACTCAATTAGGCAGGTAATATCCCTTCAAGCACGGCTGCCATGGAAGTCTCTTAAAGAGTATATAAGCACCCAGAAACTCCCGCATCGTATGGGATTAATCAATACAACATCTCCATATCATAGCTGCTTATTTGTTCGACATCAGTGAAACACAGATGGCGGAGGACACGCCTAAAGAAGGCGTAAAAGCATGGCTTCAGGCAACCGGCTCTTTCCTCGTTTACGTAGCAACTTGGTGAGCTCATTTCCCTAACCCGATAATGGGTACTTCGTATAACGAATTTGACATGGCACACTAGGGGTCTGCTCAGCGCCTACGGCTCATACCAAAGCTACTACGAGACGACTCTCCTCGCTCACACCCGCACGGACAAGATCGCCTGGGTAGGCACAGTCCAAGGCGTCCTCCTCATCCTAGGCGGTGTCGTCACCGGCCCCATCTACGACCGTGGTTACGTGCGCGAGCTCATCGTTACTGGCACCCTCCTCACCGTCCTTGGAATCATGATGCTGAGCCTCGCGACCCAGTACTACCAGGTCTTACTCACGCAAGGGTTGTGCATCGGTATCGGCAGCGGAATCCTGTATACGCCGAGCATCGCCGTCGTGGCCACGACGTTCGGGCCGCGCTACCGCGCGCTGGCAGTCTGCTTCGCCACATCGGGCACCGCCGTCGGCGGCATCTTGTATCCGATCATCTTTGTGCGTCTACTTCCCACCCTGGGCTTCGCCTGGGCGACACGTGTCCTCGGCTTCGTCACCTTGGCCGCCTTACTGATCGCCCTGCCTATTATAGTTCCGGACGCACCGGAAGCGACTGCCGCCGTGCAGGGCCGTGCCGCCCGCTCGCTTATCGACTTCGCCGCACTAAAGGAGCCCGTGTTTGCCATCTTCTGCTTGGCATTGTTCTTCATGTGGACCGCGTACTGGGTCCCCTTCTTCCTCATCCCCACCTTCGCGCAGTTCGCCCTCGGCGCGTCAGCCGAGTGGGCCTTTGACCTGCTCGTCATCACAAACGCTGCCACTGTGGCAGGACGATTGCTTGCCGCACTCATCATCCCTTATGTCGGCGTGGCGGGTGGAATGCTGGCCTGCAGCTTGGGGTCGGCGCTTATACTTTATGCCTGGGTGGCGGTGAAGGCGATGGCGGGGTTTGAGGCGTGGATCGTCATGCTTGGTGTCGTGATGGCACCACTTGCTGTCTTCTTCCCCGCTATTGTTCCACAGATGTGCCCCAGCACGGAAGTGGTGGGAACGCGATTGGGCATGGGTTCTGCAGCGGCGGCACTGGGAGTCCTCCTCGGTGCGCCGTTGAGCAGTGCCCTGATCGATATTGAGACGGGCGAGTTTTGGAGGATGGAGGTGTTTATTGCGTCCTGTATGACGGCGGGGGCCGTTCTTATGACTTACGTTTGGTGGTGGCTGCGGAAGCAGTAGCCGCAATGAGAGGAACTTAGTATGGCGGTGACCATGGATGGTCGAGCTTGACGATAAAGAAGGTACGCGGATCCTGTGCAGACCCAACATCGGCTGTGCTGAGGCAATGAAGCAAGATAGCAAGATAGCCTATTTAAACTCTGTTGTAGCGCTCGGATATCCATAAACACCCTGCATCCCACATATATATTTTAATCCTCTCATCTTGTACATACAACATGTGGAGATGCGGAGCAACAGACCTGGCAATATGTTGGGTTGCAAAGCCATGAGACAAGCCTACTCGTCAGCACCTTCGTGGACACTCTCGTCAGTACCCAGGTGGAAACTTTTGTGCCGGTCTATAAGTAAACCATTTTTTCACATTCATTTTAGGATACATAAGTCAAGTGTGAAACAAGCAAGAAACCTTCCTTTGTTCTAGAGCTATTTCAAATCGTTTTGCCGTCATTCATTCCCACTGCATAGCCTCCTAACAATGCAACAATTAAGGAATCATGAGTCCGCATCACAACAAACTCGCACCCATCTTTTCACCAACAGCACGTCAATTATGCTGCCCCCAATTCGTCTTCACGGCTTTCCACTCATTTACCCGGCCCACAAACCGATCCAGCACATCTTTGTCCTCAGCACCCAGCGTTATCGTCATCATGGACGTCTTCCCATCACGCATATGCACCCACGCATTGACCACCAGGCTCCCATCCCCAACCTCCTCCTCGAATGCGGCCTTGAACTCATCCCTCGTGCCGCGTATCATCAGGGCGAACAGCGTCAAGGCAACATTAAGCCCCCTCCTCTGGAAATGACCCCTTAACACCCCCAACGGATGGCTTCCCGTTTCGCGCACGTTCATGTCCACCACTAACTGCCTGCCCTCCCCGTCCGTCATGATGTCGGCACCCATGGGCCCCCAGTAACCGAGCGATCGCACGTAGCAAGCCAGTCGCGACGCCAATCCAGCGTATGAGGCCGCCAGTACGTCCTGCGCAGCATAGTCGATCAGGCCGCCGCCCCAGGCGCCATGGGCGTCGACGAGCTGGCCACAGCAGGCGTTGAAGACGGCGGTGCCGCTGCGTGTCACGAACAAGGACAGTGCTACTGCCTCGCCGGGAAGCATATCCTGCAAGACCAGGCAGCAGGGTTTCAGATGCGCGTTCTCCGGTGTCACAGCGTTGAGCATCCGCCGCGTCTCGCGTCCCAGCAGGACAAGCGCGCGCGTTCGGTCCGATGCTGTGCGGACCGGGAAGGTGCCCTGCCCTGAAAGCGACTGCGGGAGTTTGACCACGAAAGGCAAGGGGCGAGCGGCAACGACACCGAGCATGTGCTCTGCGTCGGTGTCGACGGCGCCTGCGACTTGGAGCCGGGCTGGGGAGAGCACGGTGTCGATGAGGACGGTGTTAGGGGTTAGGAGTCCGGAGAGGGCCAGCCTGCATTTGGAGAGGACTTCGTAATGTCCCTCGGGCGGCACGAGCTGAGGAAGTGGAGCTAGGCAGTCCATGGGGTTGACGGTGGCGAACTTGTATCCGGGCGTGATTTCGATGTCTGCCGGCTTGGTGACAAAGCTGAGGTTTGGTCTTTGGGTTGGATCTAGCCGCTGGAACACGGCATAGGCATCATGTTGGTACTGCCTCAGCCTGGATGAGTTAACAGAGACCTCGCTGGGATTTTCGTCCAGGTCAAACATGATCAGGGGCATCCTTCCTGCAATGAAACCGAAGAGCTGGGGGGACCAGTTTGAGGAACTCCCGGGCTAGCGTGCTGCTGTCGGTCGTTGGGCAGAGAGGAGATTGGTAGATGAACTTTTTGGACAAAGGAATGCCAGGTGCCATCTGGACCTCGGCGGTTGGAACGGCATAGCAAAGGATCACATCATGATCTTCCCTGCCTTCTTTGGCATAGAGGTCGCGGAGTGTGGTGTCCAGCGAGATGGATGCCATGATGTTCAATGGATGGCAATGAGCGACGGCGACCTTGCGAACAATGTGAAAAGGGGTTAAATGCATCGAAGCTCCCACGTTTTATTGTTCTTCCTTTTATGTAACGGATTCCTAGGCAGCTTAGGATTCCACTTACACATGACTGCAACGAGCCTGCAGGGAGCCTGCAGGGAGCCTGCAGGATTGACTCGAACCGGACTCATGCCTGCGTATGAATATGAATTGAGAAGCCTCAATATAGATCCACGCCTCTGTCCAGATGCGGGCAGAGGAGCCGCTGACACGGTGCCTTACAGATGGCGCTGCACGACAGGTGACAATTTTGAGGAACCGGATTCTCTGCCGCGTATCTGTCAGCTGAGGAAAGTGCTGATATATTGAAGAAGAGAACTCTGTCGATTGAATGAGCGGGAAGCTCCTATCTATATACTATCGAGGAAGAGTCATCATACCCCTATTACTAGGCCTGATGCAGTGGCTAGTGTGGTGGCGCTTGAGCTGTGGCCCTGATTGCTGACAGTATCCGTCTGTGAGAAGCGTCTGTTCTGGGTTTATTTACCACAAGCTGTCACCTTCTATATTGAGACGTACATACATCTCATATTCTGCAGCAATTCGGCGCATCAAAGTTTATATTTTGAAGTGGACTCATTACGTTGCATTTGCTGATCGAGTATCCTGGCGGCGGGAGTGTTATCTTGTCGACAATCACAGTATCTTGCCGACAATCACAGTATCTTGCAAGTTTCCACATCTCTATAACTGTCACCAAAGTTCACGTTACGTTCAGGAGATTGGGAAGCCATTAGTAGTGAGATTTTCAGAGACTACACATCATGTTAGGCGACATTGCCGCTATCAGAGCTTTCAGCCTTCTTCTGTGGCTCTCAGCCCCGTGGGTTGCCTGGTCTGCCAGTATTGTCATCTATCGACTCTTCTTTCACCCTTTGTCTCAGATTCTGGGACCCAAGCTCGCTGTAGCAACCCTTCTCTACCAGACATGGTACTGCTTCTTCGGCGGTGGTCGCTTCTACGCCAAGATAGAAGAACTTCACCGTCGATATGGTGACTCCCGATTCCCGTCTCTAGTTGTTCTCGGTCAATTGCTAACACCATCTCACAGGCCCAGTCGTCCGCATCGGGCCCAACTAGGTCCACCTGAGCGATTCAAATAATTTCGACAAGATCCACCACGTCGGCACGCCCTTCACCAAGGACCCCGCCTTCTACGGCGCTTTCGGCAACCCAAACTCGTCCTTCACCACGGCAAGCAACGAGCTCCACCTCCTCCGCCGCGGCGGCATGAACGCCTTCTTCTCACGCAAGACGGTGCTACAGCTCGAGGACATCGTGCACGAGAAGACGGAGCTGCTCCTATCCCGCGTCCAGGCGGCCCTCGAGGCCGGCACCGAGGTCGACATGCACCATGGCCTGCGTGCTGTGTCAGTTGATGTCGTAACCGACTATGCCTTTGGGGACTGCTACGACCTGCTAAAGCAGGAGGACCTAGGCATCAAGTTCTTCACCTTGATGCATAAGATTGGTCCGGCCGCTTGGATATTCCGTCAGTGGTATTGGCTGAAGCCCGTCGCTATGGCCATCCCCGGACCTGTTGTTAAACTAATCAGTGAGCCCATTGGGCAGGTCCGAGACATGCAGGAGGTTAGTTAGTGATGTATTTGTGGCATTGACTGTTGGAGTTGCGTGTTGACAAGAAGCAAAAGCATTGCCGTCGACAGGTGCTCGAAGTCAGAACCAAGCACGAAAACGGGCTGGATAAGGATGACGCCCGTCCGACCAACTTCTCCGCCTTGGTCGACCCGGAGAAGAGCTTCTCAAAAGAGCTTGTAGACAATTTAGAGGACGAGGCATATCTCATCATCACCGCCGCGGCAGACACTACGGGCAACGCCATGACCACCATTACTCGCTATGTTGTCGAGAACCCTGACATCTACCGCAAATTGCATGCCGAGCTATGCGATGCCTTCCCAGACAGGGATGCCGACCTGGAATATGTTGCGCTTGAGAGGCTGCCATACTTGGTATGTACCATACAGCGAAGAGATCTGGAAGAGCGGATCGATGATGATTGCGACTGATGCGAAGACATAGACCATAGTGATCAAGGAGGGTCTGCGTCTCGCTTTCAGTGTGCCTGGCCGCCTGCCGCGCATCGTGCCCAAAGATGGCGTAACATTTAACGGTCATACGCTTCCACAAGGGGTGAGTCAATTTCCACTTGGAATCTTCTAGGTGGATCTAATCTGACAACTGGGAATTTCAGACTGTCGTGTCCATGTCTTCCTGGATCCTGCAACAAGACGAGCACTACTTCCCCGAGCCCAAAACGTTCGACCCAGGACGCTGGGCAGACCCGAAGGAGGCTCAGCGTTTTGAGAGAGCATTTATACCGTTTGGCAAAGGCAGTAGGGCATGTGCTGGTATGAAGTGAGCTATTCTCCCCAAGGCTCGGTGTAGAAACGCGTGTTAACGAGACCTAGCCTGGCCTACTGTGAGTTGTACGTCGTGATTGGAACTATGTTCAGGCGATTCCCAAACTTGGCGGGCAATCGGTTGACGGCCGAAGACCTAGTCTACGAAGATTATTTCTCGGCGTACAACCCTCTGAAAGCAAGAAAGTTTCACGTTATGTTAGCACCCACGTCAGAGAAGGAGTAGAAAACTTAGCTAGAGTATTCAATATAGCTTTAATGTCTTCTTTTGTATTTCTAGTTTACGACCTTAATCGGTCGGGGCAAGTTGTTTGCGTAGTGCTTGTAGTAGAGAATAGGGCGTCGAGTATTCTCTTACGTAGAATAAGTTTCGTTTCGAGACGGTAGAAAGAATATAGTTATAGATTGAATTTAGGGGTAGCTAAATTTGATTGTATATAACGACCTTGTTTCTATAGGTATTTTGTAGAACGTTATACCGTTGTATTTCTTCTGGGTTAAGGTTGTAGTAGGTCTCGGCGGCCGCATTTAACTTAGAAGGCGTCGGGGGAATAGGTAGTTTAGGTAGAGTAGGTGGGTTTTCGACCGAAGGATCAACATACTTCTAGACTTTAGCTCTTAGCGCCTTGTTTTGGACGACTAGGAACCAGGCCGGCCAGTCCTCCCGTTTATCGAGGTTGCATGTGGAAGTGTAGATAGTTGAGGAAGATATCCTTGGTTAGGTAGTTCAGGTAGAAGTCGGGTGGCTATAACTGCTGAACGAACGGAAGGTAGTAGCAGGTAATCAACAAGAACAACAAGCTTAGGAAGTCTGTCTGAGCAAGCAACAGGTGTTGAAGGTGTATTGCTGGTGTATCCGAATCGTCTTAGGTGTGCAGCAGAAGGGGGACCGGGCTCATAACTGTTGAACTGCCCGAGCAGTTTAATTCGGGAGTTCGAAA